>JBBDGP010003161.1:440000-509669 GCA_037952835.1 Lithobates septentrionalis | reverse complement strand
CGCGAGGGGAGAGAGAGAGAGCGCGCGCGAGGGGAGAGAGAGAGCGCGCGCGAGGGGAGAGAGAGAGCGCGCGCGAGGGGAGAGAGAGAGAGCGCGCGCGAGGGGAGAGAGAGCGCGCGCGAGGGGAGAGAGAGAGCGCGCGAGGGGAGAGAGAGAGCGCGCGCGAGGGGAGAGAGAGGAGCGCGCGCGAGGGGAGAGAGAGAGCGCGCGCGAGGGGAGAGAGAGAGAGCGCGCGCGAGGGGAGAGAGAGAGAGCGCGCGCGAGGGAGAGAGAGAGCGCGCGCGAGGGGAGAGAGAGAGCGCGCGCGAGGGGAGAGAGAGAGCGCGCGCGAGGGGAGAGAGAGAGCGCGCGCGAGGGGAGAGAGAGAGCGCGCGCGAGGGGAGAGAGAGAGCGCGCGCGAGGGGAGAGAGAGAGAGCGCGCGCGAGGGGAGAGAGAGAGAGCGCGCGAGGGGAGAGAGAGAGAGCGCGCGAGGGGAGAGAGAGAGAGCGCGCGCGAGGGGAGAGAGAGAGAGCGCGCGAGGGGAGAGAGAGAGAGCGCGCGAGGGGAGAGAGAGAGCGCGCGAGGGGAGAGAGAGAGAGAGCGCGCGAGGGGAGAGAGAGAGAGCGCGCGAGGGGAGAGAGAGAGAGAGCGCGCGAGGGGAGAGAGAGAGAGAGCGCGCGAGGGGAGAGAGAGAGAGAGAGCGCGCGAGGGAGGAGAGAGAGAGCGCGCGAGGGGAGAGAGAGAGAGAGCGCGCGAGGGGAGAGAGAGAGAGAGAGCGCGCGAGGGGAAGAGAGAGAGAGAGCGCGCGAGGGGAGAGAGAGAGAGAGAGAGCGCGCGAGGGGAGAGAGAGAGAGAGAGAGCGCGCGAGGGGAGAGAGAGAGCGCGCGAGGGGAGAGAGAGAGCGCGGCGAGGGAGAGAGAGAGAGCGCGCGAGGGGAGAGAGAGAGCGCGCGAGGGGAGAGAGAGAGCGCGCGAGGGGAGAGAGAGAGAGAGAGCGCGCGAGGGAGAGAGAGAGCGCGCGAGGGGAGAGAGAGAGCGCGCGAGGGGAGAGAGAGAGCGCGCGAGGGGGGAGAGAGAGAGCGCGCGAGGGGGAGAGAGAGAGAGAGCGCGCGAGGGGAGAGAGAGCGCGCGAGGGGAGAGAGAGCGCGCGAGGGGAGAGAGAGCGCGCGAGGGGAGAGAGAGCGCGCGAGGGGAGAGAGAGCGCGCGAGGGAGAGAGAGCGCGCGAGGGGAGAGAGAGCGCGCGAGGGGAGAGAGAGCGCGCGAGGGGAGAGAGAGCGCGCGAGGGGAGAGAGAGAGCGCGCGAGGGGAGAGAGAGAGCGCGCGAGGGGAGAGAGGGAGAGAGCGCGCGAGGGGAGAGAGAGCGCGCGAGGGGAGAGAGAGAGCGCGCGAGGGGAGAGAGAGGAGAGAGCGCGCGAGGGGAGAGAGAGAGCGCGCGAGGGGAGAGAGAGAGCGCGCGAGGGGAGAGAGAGCGCGCGAGGGGAGAGAGCGCGCGAGGGGAGAGAGCGCGCGAGGGGGGAGAGAGCGCGCGAGGGGAGAGAGAGAGAGAGCGTGAAGGGGGAGAAAGAGAGAAAGAGAGAGGGGGGGGAGAGAGGGGGGAGGGGAGAGAGAGGGGGGAGGGGGGAGAGAGGGGGGAGAGAGAGCGTGAGGGAGAGAGGGGGGGAGGGGGGGGGGAGAGAGAGCTGTGTGTAGCGAGGCTGCTGAGGCACAATCACAGCCCCGGACTCCGGCCTGCCCTGCCAAGTGAGCTACTTCTGGGATCGGAGGTTGAAGCCATCGCTGCCTCCTGCTTCCGCCTTGCTCCCCTATCATCGAATGGTCAGTCCGCAGCCTCCCTTGGTGTCACCCCTTTGGCGGGTATCATATGGGTGTGGTCTGCACCCCCATAGCGACACCACTTCTTGTAGTGTCCCATCTGAATGGGGGCGGCGCCACCCCCTCCGCCCTGAAAAATACTGCCGAAGGCAAGCGCCTTGTTTGCCCCGTAGTAATTACGCCCCTGGCTGTAACTGATTATAAAGTGTGAGCTGGAGTTTGGCTTTAGTTTGTTAGTGTATCTAAATCTGCTAGTCCATCCAACACACCCCACTCAGGCTGACAATGCTGCTGTCTGCTGTGCCCCTTCGTCCAGCGTGGGGGCGCTTTAATACAGGTGGTGTGTTACTGTCCAGATCACTGGGCACTTTTGGTTGTAACACAACATTCCTACCCTGCGCCAAAAAAAGAAATCCCAATAGGCAGAGTTGCACTTTTATGACGATAGGAATAAAACCGTCCCCTACGTAACGTGAGGTTTGGCGACCGGCAGAAGGCGAGCGCCCCCATCCAGGACAGAGCGGGGGCATCTTCTCCTCTTCATCTTTCCAGCATCGCTCAACCATCAAAAGGCTTCCCTCTGACATTTAGAGTTGCTGAACTTGCATTCAAACCACCAACTAAACATCTGCAGGAAATTATCTCACCAAAACAAATTCCCTGCGCCTACTGAACACCCCGCGTCCTAAAACACGCCGCCGCACACGTAATACGAACATTAACCCCACCACCAAAATCTCATGTCATCTTTAATGCGGTATTAACACAAAACCAAAGATGTCATATAAAGTGAGGGGGAAATAGTATTTGACCCCCTGCTGATTTTGTACGTTTGCCCACTGACAAAGAAATGATCCGTCTATAATTTTAATGATCGGTTTATTTTATCAGTGAGAGACAAAATAACAACAAAAATATCCAGAAAAGCGCATTTCAAAAAAAGTTATAAATTGATTTGCATTTTAATGAGTGAAATAAGTATTTGATCTCCTATCAATCAGCAAGATTTCTGGCTCCCGGATGTCTTCTATACAGGTAACAAGCTGAGATTAGGAGCACTCTCTTAAAGGGAGTCCTAATCTCAGCTTGTTACCTGTATAAAAGACACCTGTCCACAGAAGCAATCAGATTCCAATCTCTCCACCATGGCCAAGACCAGAAGAGCTGTCCAAGGATGTCGGGGAGAAGATTGTAGACCTACACAAGGCTGGAATGGGCTACAAGACCATCGCCAAGCAGCTTGGTGAGAGGGGGACAACAGTTGGTGCGATTATTCGCAAAAAATGGAAGAAACACAAAATAACTGTTGATCTCCCTCGGTCTGGGGCTCCATACAAGTTCTCACCTCGTGGAGTTTCAATGATCAGGAGAACGGTGAGGGATCAGCCCAGAACTACACAGGAGGACCTTGTCAATGATCTCAAGGCAGCTGGGACCATAGTCACCAAGAAAACAATTGGTAGCACACTACACCGTGAAGGACTGAAATCCTGCAGCGCCGCCAGGTCCTCCTGATCAGAAAAGCACATGTACAGGACCTTCTGAAGATTGCTAATGAACATCTGAATGATTCAGAGGAGAACTGGGGGAAAGTGTTGTGGTCAGATGAGACCAAAATCGAGCTCTTTGGCATCAACTCAACATGTTTAGAGGAGGAGGAAGTCTGCCTATGACCCCAAAAACACCATCCCCCACCGTCATACATGGAGGTGGAAACATTATGCTTTCGGTGTGTTTTAAGGGGACAGGACAACTTCACTGCATCAAAGAGACGATGGACGGGGCCATGCACCTTCAAATCTTGGGTGAGAACCTCCTTCCCTCAGCCAGGGCATTGAAAATGGGTGGTGGATGGGTATTCCAGCATGACAATGACCCAAAACACACGGCCAAGGCAACAAAGGAGCGGCTCAAGAAGAAGCACATTAATGTCCTGGAGTGGCCCAGCCAGTCTCCAGACCTTAATCCCATAGAAAATATGTGGAGGGAGCTGAAGGTTTGCGTTACCAAACATCAGCCTCCAAACCTTAATGACTTGGAGAGGATCTGCAAAGAGTAGTGGGACAAAATGCCTCCTGAGATGTGTGCAAACCTGGTGGGGCCAACTACAAGAAACGTCTATTTCACTCATTATAACACAAATCAATTTATAACTTTTTTGAAATGCGTTTTTCTGGATATTTTTGTTGTTATTTTGTCTCTCACTGGTAAAATAATCCGACCATTAAAATTACAGACTGGTCATTTCTTTGTCAGCGGGAACATTTACGAAATCAGCAGGGGAACAAATACATTTTTCCCTCACTGTACATCCATTCAAAGCCCAGAATGAAGCTGGAGTTTGGCTTCAATTTGTTAGTCCATCTAAATCTGCTAATACATTTAACACTCCCCTCCCCCCCAGGCTGACAATGCTGCTGTGCCTCCTGTTCTCTTTCCTCCAGAGTCGTGTCTCACTAATACAGAGGGTGTGTTACCGGCCAGATTTGATCCCCTATCAATCAGCAAGATTTCTGGCTCCCAGGTGTTTTCTATATAGGTAACGAGGTAAGATTATGAGCTCTTTTTTTTAAAGGGAGTGCTCCTCATCTCAGCTTGTTAGCTGTATAAAAGACAGCTGTGAGGGGGGGAGGGGGGGGGGGCAAGCCTAAAAAAAAAATAATGAATGCAACCACCACATCTAATGATTGGTAAGCTGCAATACTGTATATTATTATTATTTTATTATTAATAATAATAAAAAAATATATAATAATAATAAAAAAAGAGAACGATTGCAACCGCCACATCTAATGATTGGTAAGCTGCAATAAGGTATATTATTATTATTATTATTATTATTAATAAAAAATATATAGTAATAATTATGTTATTCACATTATATTATTATTATGGTGTTATTTTTATATTATTATTAAATAATAATCCTACCAATAATAATATACAGTATTGCAGCTTACCAATCAGATGTGATATTTTTATTATTAATAATAATATACCTTATTATTAATAAAAAATAAATCATAATAATAATATAATGTGAACATAATATTTATTACTATTTATTTTTTATTAATAATAAGGTATATTATTATTATTATTATTAATAAAAATATAATAAACACATCTGATTGGTAAGCTGCAATACTGTATATTATTATTGGTAGGATTATTATTTAATAATAATACAAATATAAAAATAACACCATAATAATAATATAATGTGAATAACATAATATTTATTACTGTGTTATTTTTATATTTGTATTATTATTAAATAATAATCCTACCAATAATAATATACAGTATTGCAGCTTACCAATCAGATGTGTTTATTATATTTTTATTATTAATAATAATAATAAACACATCTAATGATTGGTAAGCTGCATTACTGTATATTAATATTATTAGTAGTATTATTTAATAATACAAATATAATACAAAAAATAAAAAAATAATAATAATAATATACTAATAACATAATTATTCTTATTATATTTTTTATAACACAGTAACACACCTCCAGTATTAGCGAGACACAACTCTGGATGAAGGAGCACAGGAGGCACAATAGGTATCCGCATTGTCAGTCTGGGGGGGGCTGGGTGTTAGATGGACTAGCAGATTTAAATACACTAACATTTACCGTACTTATTTTTTTTGGGGGGGGGGGGGGGGGTTATTACCGGCTTAAAAATTGACAAATCCAAATATAAAGCTGCAATAGCATCAAAAAAAAAAAAAAAAAAAGATTCACCTTGTATCAAAAAATAGCCAACATGCTGCAGGCAGGAAGATATAATTCGTTACTCCCCCCCCCCCCCAGCGATCACTCAGACTGTCCATTGTAACTTTGTAGCAAGTCACAAGGGGAGATGACGCAGCAGGGGCTGATCTGTGTCAGACATTTTGTGAACACAGCAAAGAGACTGCACATGCACTAGAATTGTGTTGTCTCTAAGCAGGCGCCACAGTCTAGGAGGTAGGTGGTGAGCCTGGATGATGCCTGAACAAAGATGGCGCTGTGAAGGCTCGGGGGGGGGGGGGGGGGGAGTACTATGCAAGGCAAAACAGATGTGAAGTGTTACACTGACACATGATTGAGCATTCCAGACTTCACATGACGAGTATATCTGATGACAGGGATGCTTATATATAGAATTTAGTGTAGAGAACACAAGCAGAAGAGGCCGGCATACGGACGCATTGCCCCAGATAACGCACAGTGAGGGATTGCTCATGGCAGCCCTTCATACCTCTGTGGTGGGAACAGAAATCACACACATACGTTATGCCAGCTGTTATTTGGGAAAAAATAAACAAATGTGGACCCCAGACTTCCATTATTCCGGAGATATCTATAGGACGGGACGGTGCCGGCCGGTAACACACATTCATACCGCTCCATGATCAGCATTTATTGAAGCACCAAACAAAGACTCAGATCATCCCATAATGAATCCTCATCCTATAATGAGGAGGACAGTCAATAAAACGTGAATTACTGGAGATGGATGTGTCATTTTAATTGCCGCTCTAATTATCTCACACAATTATCGCTACACCTACATGACATCAGTCCAGGCAAGGAACTCCCAGCAGCCAGGTGTAGGAATATAGTATGGGCAGCCAGGTGTGGGGCTACAGGATGGGCAGCCAGGTGTGGGGCTACAGGATGGGCAGCCAGGTGTGGGGCTACAGGATGGGCAGCCAGGTGTGGGGCTACAGGATGGGCAGCCAGGTGTGGGGCTACAGGATGGGCAGCCAGGTGTGGGGCTACAGGATGGGCAGCCAGGTGTGGGGCTACAGGATGGGCAGCCAGGTGTGGGGCTACAGGATGGGCAGCCAGGTGTGGGGCTACAGGATGGGCAGACAGGTGTGGGGCTACAGGATGGGCAGACAGGTGTGGGGCTACAGGATGGGCAGACAGGTGTGGGGCTACAGGATGGGCAGCCAGGTGGGGGGCTACAGGATGGGCAGCCAGGTGGGGGGCTATAGGATGGGCAGCCAGGTGGGGGGCTATAGAATGGGCAGCCAGGTGGGGGGCTATAGAATGGGCAGCCAGGTGTGGGGCTATAGAACGGGCAGCCAGGTGGAGGGCTATAGAACGGGCAGCCAGGTGGAGGGCTATAGAACGGGCAGCCAGGTGGAGGGCTATAGAACGGGCAGCCAGGTGGAGGGCTATAGAATGGGCAGCCAGGTGGGGGGCTATAGAATGGGCAGCCAGGTGGGGGGCTATAGAACGGGCAGCCAGGTGGGGGGCCTTTAGAACAGGCAGCCAGGTGGGGGGCCTTTAGAATAGGCAGCCAGGTGGGGGGCCTTTAGAATAGGCAGCCAGGTGGGGGGCCTTTAGAATAGGCAGCCAGGTGGGGGGCCTTTAGAATAGGCAGCCAGGTGGGGGGCCTTTAGAATAGGCAGCCAGGTGGGGGGCCTTTAGAATAGGCAGCCAGGTGGGGGGCCTTTAGAATAGGCAGCCAGGTGGGGGGCTATAGAATGGGCAGCCAGGTGGGGGGCTATAGAATGGGCAGCCAGGTGTGGGGCTATAGAACGGGCAGCCAGGTGGAGGGCTATAGAACGGGCAGCCAGGTGGAGGGCTATAGAACGGGCAGCCAGGTGGAGGGCTATAGAACGGGCAGCCAGGTGGAGGGCTATAGAATGGGCAGCCAGGTGGGGGGCCTTTAGAATGGGCAGCCAGGTGGGGGGCTATAGAATGGGCAGCCAGGTGGGGGGCTATAGAACGGGCAGCCAGGTGGGGGGCTATAGAACGGGCAGCCAGGTGGGGGGCCTTTAGAATAGGCAGCCAGGTGGGGGGCCTTTAGAATAGGCAGCCAGGTGGGGGGCCTTTAGAATAGGCAGCCAGGTGGGGGGCCTTTAGAATAGGCAGCCAGGTGGGGGGCCTTTAGAATAGGCAGCCAGGTGGGGGGCCTTTAGAATAGGCAGCCAGGTGGGGGGCCTTTAGAATAGGCAGCCAGGTGGGGGGCTACAGAATGGGCAGCCAGGTGGGGGGCTACAGAATGGGCAGCCAGGTGGGGGGCTATAGAATGGGCAGCCAGGTGTGGGGCTATAGAATGGGCAGCCAGGTGTGGGGCTATAGAATGGGCAGCCAGGTGTGGGGCTATAGAATGGGCAGCCAGGTGTGGGGCTATAGAATGGGCAGCCAGGTGGGGGGGCTATAGAATGGGCAGCCAGGTGGGGGGGCTATAGGGTGACCAGTCAGGTGTGGTGCTATAGGGTGACCAGTCAGGTGGGGGGCTATAGGGTGACCAGTCAGGTGGGGGGCTATAGAATGGGCAGCCAGGTGTGGGGCTATAGGGTGACCAGTCAGGTGCGGGGCTATAGGGTGACTGATATAACATTTGTAGGGTGATAGTTGAAGGATGATCAGGTGTAGGGTGTATAGTTGTAGGTTGATATGAAAGGTGTAGGTTGACATGACAGGTATTGGATGATATAACTTTTGTAGAGTGTACAGGTTATAGGGTGATAAGACAGGTACAGATTGTACATTTGTCATACAGGTGTAGGGTGACATGACAAGTGTGGCAGGTGAAGGGTGTATAGGTGTAGGGTGATATAAGAGAAGTAGGTTGATATTAGGATTGTAGGGTGATATGACAGGTGAAGGTTAATGAGACAGGTGTAATGTGTATAGGTGTGGGTGATATAGCAGGTGAAGGGTATACAGGTGAAGGGATATTGGTCAGGTGTAGGGTGATATAACAGTTGTAGGGTGTAATGCATGATTTAGCGCAGTGATGGTGAACCTTGGCACCCCAGATGTTTTGGAACTACATTTCCCATGATGCTCAACTACACTGCAGAGTGCATGAGCATCATGGGAAATGTAGTTCCAAAACATCTGGGGTGTCATGGTTCACCATTACTGGTCTAGGGAGACAGCTGTAGCTTGTACAGGTGTAAGATGATACGCCCGTTGTAGCATGTACAGGTGTAGCATGACAACTGATGGGTGATGACAGGTGTAAAGTGTACAGAGGTAGGGGGACAGTTGCAGAGTGATCTATCAGATGTAGGGCGATATAACAGATGTAGTGATACGTTGAAAAGTGATATCAAAGTTGCAGGGTGATATGACAGGTGTAGGTTGTACAGGTGTAGGGCGACAGTTGCAAGCAGTACAGGTGTAGGGTGATCATCCAAGTGTAGGGTGTACAGGTGTAAGCTGATATGGCAATAGTAGGGTGTACAGGTGTTGGGCAACAACGATAGGTATAGGGCGATATGACACTTGTAGAGTGTACAGGTTGTAATGTGATATGACAGTTGTAGCATGATATGACGGGTGTAGGATTATCAGTCAGGTGTAGGGTGTATAGGTGCACAATGAGATGTCATATGTAGGGTGTACAGGTGCAAGGTGATTAGTCAGGTGTGGAGTGATATGACAGGTGTAAGATGTACAGATCCACAATATGACAGGTGTACGGTGTAAAGGTGTACGATATGACAGGTGTACAAATGTACAATATGTACAGGTGCACAATGATATGTCAGTTGTAGGGTGTACAGGTGCAAGGTGATAGTTGAAGACTGATCGGTCAGGTGTGGGGTGCAAGTGTAGGGTGTACAATATAACAGGTGTAGGGTGTAAAGGTGTACAATATAACAGGTGTAGGGTGTAAAGGTGTACAATATAACAGGTGTAGGGTGTAAAGGTGTACAATATAACAGGTGTAGGGTGTAAAGGTGTACAATATAACAGGTGTAGGGTGTAAAGGTGTACAATATGACAGGTGCAGGGTGGACAGGTGCAAGGTGATTAGTCAGGTGTAGGGTGATATGACAAGTGTAGGGTGTACAGATGTACAATATGACAGGTGTATAGTGATATGCCAGTTGTAAGGTGTACAGGTGCAAGGTGATTAGTTGGTAGGTGTGGGGTGATATGACAAGTGTAGGGTGCAAAGGTGTATAATATGACAGGTGTAGGGTGTACAGGTTACAGTATGACAGGTGTACAATATACAATGATATGTCAGTTGTAAGGTGTACAGGTGCAAGGTGATTAGTCAGGTGTGGGGTGTTAGGACAAGTGTAGGGTGTAATGCCCCGTACACACGGTCGGACTTTGTTCGGACATTCCGACAACAAAATCCTAGGATTTTTTCCGACGGATGTTGGCTCAAACTTGTCTTGCATACACACGGTCACACAAAGTTGTCAGAAAATCCGATCGTTCTGAACGCGGTGACGTAAAACACGTACGTCGGGACTATAAACGGGGCAGTGGCCAATAGCTTTCATCTCTTTATTTATTCTGAGCATGCGTGGCACTTTGTCGGTCGGATTTGTGTACACACGATCGGAATTTCCGACAACGGATTTTGTTGTCGGAAAATTTTATATCCTGCTCTCAAACTTTGTGTGTCGGAAAATCCGATGGAAAATGTGTGATGGAGCCCACACATGGTCGGAATTTCCGACAACAAGGTCCTATCACACATTTTCCGTCGGAAAATCCGACCGTGTGTACGGGGCATAAAGGTGTAGGGTTTACAGGTGTACAATATGACAGGTGTAGGGTGTACAGGTGCATAATGATATGTCAGTTGTAAGGTGTACAGGTGCAAGGTGATTAGTCAGGTGTGGGGTGATATGACAAGTGTAGGGTATACAATATGAGAGGTGTAGGGTGTACAGGTGTAGGGTGATATGACAGGTGTAGGGTGAAAAGGTGCACAATGATATGTCAGTTGTAAGGTGTACAGGTGCAAGGTGATATGACAGGTGTAGGGTGATATGACAGGTGTAGGGTGTACAATATGACAGGTGTAGTGTGATGGAGGCTGATCAGTCAGGTGTGGGGTGTACAGGTGATGGGTGATATGTCAGGTGTGGGGTGTACAATATGTCAGTTGTAAGGTGTACAGGTGATGGGTGTGTGGGGTGTACAATGATCAGTCAGGTGTGGGGTGTACAGGTGATGGGTGATATGTCAGGTGTACAATGATATGATGGGTGATATGTAGGGTGTGTGGGGTGTACAATGATCAGTCAGGTGTGGGGTGTACAGGTGATGGGTGATATGTCAGGTGTACAATGATATGACAGGTGTAGGGTGATATGATGGGTGTGTGGGGTGTACAGGTGATGGGTGATATGACAGGTGTACAATGATATGATGGGTGATATGTAGGGTGTGTGGGGTGTACAATGATATGATTGGTGATATGTAGGGTGTGTGGGGTGTACAGGTGTACAATGATCAGTCAGGTGTGGGGTGTACAGGTGATGGGTGATATGTCAGGTGTAGGGTGTGTGGGGTGTACAATGATCAGTCAGGTGTGGGGTGTACAGGTGTAGGGTGATATGATGGGTGTGTGGGGTGTACAATGATCAGTCAGGTGTGGGGTGTACAGGTGATGGGTAATATGTCAGGTGTACAATGATATGACAGGTGTAGGGTGATATGATGGGTGTGTGGGGTGTACAGGTGATGGGTGATATGTCAGGTGTACAATGATATGATGGGTGATATGTAGGGTGTGTGGGGTGTACAGGTGTACAATGATATGATGGGTGATATGTAGGGTGTGTGGGGTGTACAGGTGTACAATGATATGATGGGTGATATGTAGGGTGTGTGGGGTGTACAGGTGTACAATGATATGATGGGTGATATGTAGGGTGTGTGGGGTGTACAATGATATGATTGGTGATATGTAGGGTGTGTGGGGTGTACAGGTGTACAATGATCAGTCAGGTGTGGGGTGTACAGGTGATGGGTGATATGTCAGGTGTACAATGATATGATGGGTGATATGTAGGGTGTGTGGGGTGTACAGGTGTACAATGATATGATGGGTGATATGTAGGGTGTGTGGGGTGTACAGGTGTACAATGATATGATGGGTGATATGTAGGGTGTGTGGGGTGTACAGGTGTACAATGATATGATGGGTGATATGTAGGGTGTGTGGGGTGTACAATGATATGATGGGTGATATGTAGGGTGTGTGGGGTGTACAGGTGTACAATGATCAGTCAGGTGTGGGGTGTACAGGTGATGGGTGATATGTCAGGTGTACAATGATATGATGGGTGATATGTAGGGTGTGTGGGGTGTACAATGATATGATTGGTGATATGTAGGGTGTGTGGGGTGTACAGGTGTACAATGATCAGTCAGGTGTGGGGTGTACAGGTGATGGGTGATATGTCAGGTGTACAATGATATGATGGGTGATATGTAGGGTGTGTGGGGTGTACAATGATATGATTGGTGATATGTAGGGTGTGTGGGGTGTACAGGTGTACAATGATCAGTCAGGTGTGGGGTGTACAGGTGATGGGTGATATGTCAGGTGTACAATGATATGATGGGTGATATGTAGGGTGTGTGGGGTGTACAATGATCAGTCAGGTGTGGGGTGTACAGGTGATGGGTGATATGTCAGGTGTACAATGATATGACAGGTGTAGGGTGATATGATGGGTGTGTGGGGTGTACAGGTGATGGGTGATATGTCAGGTGTAGGGTGTGTGGGGTGTACAATGATCAGTCAGGTGTGGGGTGTACAGGTGTAGGGTGATATGATGGGTGTGTGGGGTGTACAATGATCAGTCAGGTGTGGGGTGTACAGGTGATGGGTAATATGTCAGGTGTACAATGATATGACAGGTGTAGGGTGATATGATGGGTGTGTGGGGTGTACAGGTGATGGGTGATATGTCAGGTGTACAATGATATGATTGGTGATATGTAGGGTGTGTGGGGTGTACAGGTGTACAATGATCAGTCAGGTGTGGGGTGTACAGGTGATGGGTGATATGTCAGGTGTACAATGATATGATGGGTGATATGTAGGGTGTGTGGGGTGTACAGGTGTACAATGATATGATGGGTGATATGTAGGGTGTGTGGGGTGTACAATGATATGATGGGTGATATGTAGGGTGTGTGGGGTGTACAATGATATGATGGGTGATATGTAGGGTGTGTGGGGTGTACAATGATATGATGGGTGATATGTAGGGTGTGTGGGGTGTACAATGATATGATGGGTGATATGTAGGGTGTGTGGGGTGTACAGGTGTACAATGATATGACAGGTGTGCCCCCTCCCCCCCTCCTATCACACACATTACCCGTAGCTCTCCCCGGGGTCCATCCTTCCTTCCTCTCTCTCTCTCTCTCTCTCTCGGTGTCCCGGGATCCGGTGAAGGGTGTGGACAGGCGGATGCAGATCCCGGGAGGGGAGGATCGGGTGTCGGGCGGAGGAGGCTCAGTGATGGAGCTCCGGATCGGAGTGTCCGGTACACAGACGGGTCTGAGTGCCGGGGGGGAGGAGTCACCAGCCGGGCGGAGTGGAGGGGGGGGGATGCCGGGGAGGGGGAGGGGGACACGGACAGTCGGTACGATTCCTTCCACTATTGATCCGTCTTCACTCCCCGCAACACAACCCCCGGAGCCTGCCGGGAACAAGGCGGGACAGCGACCCCTGGCGGCCGCACACCGGCACTGCGCCCTACAGGACATTTCTCTATGTGAGTGATCGGAAATGTCAACGTGTACTTTGTATCCATTTGTATCTTTCTTCTATTATTCTGTTTATAAACCTTTTTTAGGTTTGTTTTTTTTTTCTTTCTTATAATTAAAATGAATACAAACAAACAAAATACGTGCATTTTTGGCATCTAATTATTATTTTCCCAATAAATATTATTTCCTGACAGCCCGGGACCCGTACTGCACAAAGACGATCGGCGCAATTTCTGACATCATCCCATATTTGTGCAAATGTTTATCAAATCTAGATTTCATGTTCATGCATTTTTTTCCCCCCACCAGGATTAAAAAATGCCACGTTATGGCCACTAGGTGGAGCTGACGATCAAAGGAAATACACATTATGGCCACTAGGTGGAGCTGACGATCAAAGGAAATACACATTATGGCCACTAGGTGGAGCTGACGATCAAAGGAAATACACATTATGGCCACTAGTTGGAGCTGACGATCAAAGTAAATACACATTATGGCCACTAGGTGGAGCTGACGATCAAAGGAAATACACATTATGGCCACTAGTTGGAGCTGACGATCAAAGGAAATACACATTATGGCCACTAGTTGGAGCTGACGATCAAAGGAAATACACATTATGGCCACTAGATGGAGCTGACGATCAAAGGAAATACACATTATGGCCACTAGATGGAGCTGACGATCAAAGGAAATACACATTTTGGGGACCCTGATGTAAGGCAGACGCTCTCTGGGGACTCTGATGTACAGAGGGGCTCTCTGGGGACCCTGATGTACAGAGGGGCTCTCTGGGGATCCTGATGTACAGAGGGGCTCTCTGGGGAACCTGATGTAAGGAGGGGCTCTCTGTGGGCCCTGATGTAAGGGGGGCTCTTTGGCGACCGTGATGTAAGGCAGAGGCTCTCTGGGGACTCTGATGTACGGGGGGCTCTCAGGGAACCCTGATGTAAGGGGGGATCTCTGGGGACCCTGATGTAAGGGGGAGGCCCTCTGGGGACCCTGATGTAAGGGGGGGCTCTCTGGGGACCCGTATGTAAGGCAGAGGCTTCCAGGGATTCTAATGTAAGGGGGGCTCTCTGGGGACCCTGATGTAAGGCAGAGGCTCTCTGGGGACCCTGATGTAAGGGGGAGGCCCTCTGGGGACCCTGATGTAAGGGGGGGCTCTTTTGGGACCCTGATGTAAGGCAGAGGCTCTCCGGGGACTCTAATGTAAGGGGGGGCTCTCTGGGGACCCTGATGTAAGGGTAGGCTCTCTGGGGACCCTGATGTATGGAGGGGCTCTCTGGGGACCCTGATGTATGGAGTGGCTCTCTAGGGACCCTGATGTAAGGGGGAGGCTCTCTTACAGTGGAATGTTTTTACTTATGTTTTTTGTGCAATTGCATATAGTTTATATACTGTTTTTGTGCGTGTTTGCAAAATTAAAGTGGGCCAGTCTGGATGAAGTCCAGGACCAAATTTTGGTCCCAGTCCAGCCCAGGTCAGGAATATGTAACATACAGCAGCATAGGTTACATAGTGCTATGGTCAGGAGTATGTAACACACAGCACAGTTTACGGTATACAGAGGTCAGGAGTTTAACATACAGCACAGGTTACTGAAAGTGGACCTTCCCATAACTTCATCTGAATAAAGTTTTGATATGCCCCAATATACAGCAATCAAATCAATATTCAGAAAAGCTCCACATTTACCATTAAGGTTATCCTTAAACTACAGTCCAGGGACTTTTTCCTTTTGTACTCTGAAGGCTGTGCCATACATTGCATAGCCCCAGCTACTGAACACACATTACATAGTCTTGACCAGTTTAGTCTGTAAATTGTGCTGTACATTACATACCCCTGACCTCTGTGCTCCATAAACTGTGCTGTATGTTACATATTCCTCACAGCTGCACTCTGTAAGCTGTACTGTATGTTACATACCCTCCATTGGTGCACTCTATAAGCCAGTGATGGCGAACCTTGGCACCCCAGATGTTTTGGAACTACATTTCCCATGATGCTCATGCTCTCTGCAGTGTAGTTGAGCATCATGGGAAATGTAGTTCCAAAATATCTGTGGTGCCAAGGTTCGCCATCACTGCTATAAGCTGTGCTGTATGTTACATACCCTTCATTACTGCACTCTATAAGCTGTGCTGTATGTTACACACTCCTGACCACAGCATTCTGTAAGCTGCACTGCAAATTATGTCATCCTGGCTGATTCACCGTGTAAGCGGTACTGTACATCACATACTCTTGACTGCTGTATTTTCTAAGCTGTGTTGTACATTACATACTCCTGACCAAACTGTTCATTGTCCCAACAGTTGCTGCTTACTAATTAGTCCTCTAGTATTCCAAAGAAGTTCTTATTGAGGGCTCGTTCAAACCACGAGTGGCGTCCGAGCATGCATGCTTTTTTGAAGGTTGCTGCGCTTCCCTGCGCGTTGTGTTTTTTGGGCTGCCCTATGTGCAGGATATAAATCGCGCTGCATCAAAAATGCATGGTACTGTGGTGGCGTGCATTTTTTGTGAATGCGTGCACCTTTGCTAGATGCCTGGAGGTGCCATTAACAAATGATGGGACCTGTGTGCATTTGCAAAAGGCAGTTTGTTTTTCTGCGGTGCGGGAAAACGCATGATTTTGCACGCATTTCTGTACCGCACCTGGTGTGAACAAGCCCTTAAGGTACACTCAAATGTTTTTATTTTGAGCCTTCATTCTGCCTGCATAAAGGCAATGTAATGGAATTTCATTAAAAAAAAAAAAAAAGATCCATTGTTGTGAGGTTTATGTGTGTCTGCAAGGCTCTTGTTCATTACACAGCCCTTTATTAACCTCCAAAGTCAGTTTAGCGGTAATAGTTGTTAGTTTGCCGGTAATTATTTTATATAAAGTATTATCATTTATGTATCAAAGGAGGTGATTCTGTTTTTAACCCCCTCCTTCCCGTGTTTGACTGTTCCCCATTCACTTGAAGGCAAAGAATATAATGGCCCCATCTCTAATAGAAGCCAATGCCCATCATTACCGTGCTATATAAACTGCGACCAAATCCACCCCCACCCCATGTTCTCCACTTGATAAAGATTGCAACCATGTGGTGATCTCTGCAATGGAAATTGGTTTTATTGATTAGTCTAGTCTCATCTGAAGGTCATTGGAGACAGATGATTGATTATAGAAAGACATCAACGAGCGGAGAGCCTTACTAGAAAAGCTATTTATTAGAATGATCTCTTATACTCACTCAGTACTCTCCTCTCTAGTACTGATATTCATAGCCGGTTTCCTACTGCTCTGTGCTTCCTAATTGGCCCAGCGGCGGAGGAAGGAGGAAGGGGGCCGAACTTCCGAGTGGCGCCATCTTCAGAAGTGGGAAATGGTACCTGTCAAAAACAGGTCCCCGTTCCCCCCCTCCCCCCTGAAAGGTGTCAAATGTGGCACCGGAGGGGGGAGGAGACGGATAAGCAGAAGTTCCACTTTTGAGTGGAACTCCGCTTTAAGCCCTGGTAAGGACGTAGGAGCGGGGGGGGGTGGTCTAGTAAAATCGATGTATCCATTTAAGCAGAAATGAACAATAAAGCTGACCCGGGCCCCTTTATTTAGGTGATGAGTCCTGGACCCAGTACTACAGGACCAGTTGTATTGTCTTAATAGCGGCCCTGGTGATGACATCACTAGGTCTGTAATAAAGTATGTAGGGCAAAGTTAGGACCCCTGTCATGGGCATTTTCAGTTTCCCCAGAGATTGGTGAAAACCTAACAAAACAAAAGAAATTTTGGTACATTGGTAAATACCAGTTCGGGTCCTGGAGCACGGAGCCTTTGTAGAGTCTTAAGAGGGATGAAGTCTCCAATCCTGGGTCCTGGTTTTGTGGACAACTGGCACACTCATTGTGCAGGTGTATGCAGGGCTTTTCTTAGAGAAGTGACTAGAGTTTAGGGCTCCACCTAGTGGACAAGGGAGGTCTTCGCACAGGAGTCAGAAGCGATCCACCTGGCAGTGCAGCAGGGAGTAGAGTTGGGTGAACAGTTCAAACAAAAGTTTGGCCTGAACATTACCCGTTCGGCGAACACCTGAATTTGTGGGACGCTCAGCAGGATGCACAGTGCATTCTAAGCCCTGATTGGGCAAAGCTTTACCTATATAAGAACTGTGAAATGGCGGAGCCTGCAGTCGGCAGAGCTTTTGTTTTCTTTTGTTGGGTCCAGCGGTGGTGGCAGCATCATGATTGATGATGGATCTACACCAAGGGACATTGTTTTTTTTTATTTTAATAAAGCAATTGTCAAAAACTGTGTTTTTATTTTCTTTTAGACACTTTTTTGCTGAATGGGTAGGGGTACTATGTACCCAATATCCATTCACATGGGGGGGGGGATCTGGGGGCCTTCTTGTTACAGGGACTTTTGGATTCTGATAAGCCCCCCTGCCCGCAGACCCCCACAACCACCGCCCAGGGTTGTCGGGAAGAGGCAACTGTCCCCATCAACATCAAAGCAGCCCCCATGTTGAGGTCATGTGGCCTGGTATGGTTCAGGAGGGGGGGGCGCTCTCTTGTCCCCCCCTTTCCTGGCCTGCCAGGCTATATACTCAGATAAGGGTCTGGTATAGATTTTGGGGGAGACCCCACACCTTTTTTTTTTTTAATGTGGTGTTGGGTTCCCCTTAAAATCCATACCAGACCAGAAAGGGGGAACCCCATGCCATTTATTCATTTTTTTTCTATTGCCAGCAATAGTATTGTACTTTTTTCTTTATAAATGTCAGTTTTGCTGCAGCAGGTTCTATACATGCTACAGATGCACCACTTTACAGGCAGACGAAGAGGACCCCCCAGGCACTATTTTTAAAGGAATTTTTCATTGTTATTGTTTCACTTTAAGCATCATTAAAATCATTGCTTCTTTAAAGAGAGCCTTTAAAAACATTTTTTTTTGCTTTGATACATGTCCCCCGGAGCAGTACCCGGGCCCCCATACCCTTTTTATGGCCAACTGCTTGAATATAAGCTTTCGAAATGGGCACTTTTGATTTTTCAAGTTTGGGTCCCATAGACTTCAATGGTGTTCGCCGTTCAAGTCCAAACCATTGCAGTGTTCGAGAGTTCTGGAGCGAACCGAACAGGGGGGTGTTCGGCCCATTTCTATGCATAGAGTTCTGGAAGAGTCAAACAAGGGCCTGAAGAATGAGGACCGAGCAGCAGCACTCCAAGTGTCAGCCAAGAGGCTGATGTACATTTGTTTTGTGGCCGAGAAATGCTGAACAAACTCCTGCAGTGGGAACCCATAAGTTGAACTGTTTTGAGAATAGTGGGCGAGAAAAACACTTCAATAGAAGATTTGAGGGAGTGGCTGCATACCTAATGCTCTACTGCTTAAAACCAGTTCCCACAATATATGTATATGTGTGTGAGTTATTTATATACTATCACGGAGAGTCAAAAAGTCCTTACCAAGGGCTTTTTTTCCAGCCGGAACTCAGTTCCAGAACCCCCAGCACTGACTGTAGGTGATGGAAAGGGGTGCTGGGATGTGCTGGAGGATCTATTGTTGCTGGCTGCTGGTCGATATATTGTTGCAGGGTGGGTCTATTGTTGCTGGTGGGGGATATATTGTTGTTTTGGGTTGGGTCTTACTGTTCAGTGAGGCGTCTATTATTGCTGGGTGCTTGGGGATCTATTGTTCCTGGTGGGGGGTCTATTGTTGTTGAGGGTATTTTGTTGTGGTGGGATATTTTTTTTTCTAAGGGGATATATTGTTGCTGGAGAGAATCTATTGTTGCTGGGGGAGTTCTATTGTTGCTGAGGGAGTTCTATTGTTGCTTGGGAGTTCAATTGTTGCTTGGGGTGGGTCTTACTGTTCAGGGAGGAGTCTATTATTGCTGGGCTCTCGAGGAGCTATTGTTCCTGGAGGGGGTCTATTATTGCTGTGGGGTATTTTGTTGTTATATTTTTGCTGGGGATAAATTGTTGCTGGGAGAATCAAATGTTTCTGGTGGCATTCTATTGGTGCTAGGGGGGCATTTTATTGTTGCTGGAGGGGTTCTAGTGTTGCTGGTGGATTTAGTGTTGCTGGGGGGTCTGTTGTTGCTGAGGGGTCTATTGTTGCTGGCTGCAGGGGATTGATTTTACTGCTTTTCTTGTTATTACAAATTTCATACAAATTACTTATCATCACAAAATGATACTTGGTTCTGTATTCTCTAAAAGGCACGGTACTGAGAGGTGAGTAGGGGGTGGATCCAAGTGATGGTGCTTTGGTAGCCCTGGTCCCTACCAAATTTTTTTCTGGCGCTATGGCCCTTTAAAATAGCACCAGCCTCAGAAATCCCTGCCGCCCGGTTCAGTAACTTCACCAACATGTACGGAAGATTCAGGTAGTTCTTAATAGTACAAAGTGGCACCAAATTTAAAAAAAAATAAAAAATTATTCTAGTTCATAGGTAACGAAACTGGAGGTAATTAAGTTGGTGTACAGAGACAGGCCAGAGGGCCTGTCTCTGTACACATTGTAGCATAGTAGCATATTTGCCACTGCTACCCTCTTGTTGTTAATCTGGGACAGGACAGTGTGATGACAGCACCATGCCCACCCATAGGAGAACATCTCAACCCAGCAGTCTCTGTTGTAAGAACAGCCTCATCCTGGGCTCTGTCCAGGTCACATCCACCGACGCGTTTATGGAGTCATGGAGGTTTTTTGTGTGAGCTCCAACAGGAAATTGTGTTCACTGGATTTTTGGCAGGATCAATACGTGTTTTTGTTGTAGGGTAGCAGCATTTCAAAATAATAAAATACGGGAAGGAGATGTATTGCAGATATACTGTGCATTAACCACTTGCCGCCCGCCCACCGTCAAATGACGGAAGGACGCTGTGGCTCTCGTTCTGGGTGGATGTCATATGACAGCGCACCAGAATAGCCGTGTTGCTAGAACACGGCACGACCCCGATCTCTGTAAAGAGCCGCTGACGCGGCACTTTAACCATGTGATTTGCTGTGTCCAATCTCAGCCGGTCACATGTAAATACGGAAGTGCCGGTAATGGGCTCTCCTCGAATCACACTGAAAGAGAGTGTGGCGAAGAGTGCCGATCAGCGGCATCTCTGTGCAGGGCAGAACAAGGCAGGTAATCAGAGCACTGATCATCAGTGCCCTGATTACAGTAAAGCACCAGAAGTGCCACCAATCAGTGCCCATGAGTGCCACCAATCAATGCCCATGAGTGCCACCAATCAGTGCCCATGAGTGCCCATCAGTGACACAAATCAGTGCCCATTAGGGATGAGCTTCGTGTTCGAGTCGAACCCATGTTCGACTCGAACATCGGCTGTTCGACCGTCCGTCGAATTGCGAACGTTATGGGCCGTTCGCGCCAAATTCGTGTGGCGCGTAACGGCCCATAATTCACTGCGGCATCGCAGTGCATTGCTGGCTGATGATTGGCCAAGCATGCACTATGACCCGCATGCTTGGCCAATCACAGCGCCGTCAGTAGAGAGAGCTGTAATTGGCCAAAGCCAGGGTGGCTTTGGCCAATTATGGCTCAGGGGATTTAGTACACGCCCCACACTATATAAGGCCGCCTGCACGGCGGCCCTGTGTAGTGTGTTCCGGTGTGCTGATAGAGAGAGAGACAGACAGTGTCATTTGATTTGAGTTAGATAGATTAGGCTAGATCTGTTCCTGCTATTTACATTTAGTGCAGTGCGTCCTGCTCACAGTGTTCAGCTAGATCCGTTCCTGCTATTTACATTTAGTGCAGTCAGTGCGTCCTGCTCACAGTGTTCAGCTAGATCTGTTCCTGCTATTTACATTTAGTGCAGTGCGTCCTGCTCACAGTGTTCAGCTAGATCTGTTCCTGCTATTTACATTTAGTGCAGTGCGTCCTGCTCACAGTGTTCAGCTAGATCCGTTCCTGCTATTTACATTTAGTGCAGTGCGTCCTGCTCACAGTGTTCAGCTAGATCTGTTCCTGCTATTTACATTTAGTGCAGTGCGTCCTGCTCACAGTGTTCAGCTAGATCTGTTCCTGCTATTTACATTTAGTGCAGTGCGTCCTGCTCACAGTGTTCAGCTAGATCTGTTCCTGCTATTTACATTTAGTGCAGTGCGTCCTGCTCACAGTGTTCAGCTAGATCTGTTCCTGCTATTTACATTTAGTGCAGTGCGTCCTGCTCACAGTGTTCAGCTAGATCTGTTCCTGCTATTTACATTTAGTGCAGTGCGTCCTGCTCACAGTGTTCAGCTAGATCTGTTCCTGCTATTTACATTTAGTGCAGTGCGTCCTGCTCACAGTGTTCAGCTAGATCCGTTCCTGCTATTTACATTTAGTGCAGTCAGTGCGTCCTGCTCACAGTGTTCAGCTAGATCCGTTCCTGCTATTTACATTTAGTGCAGTCAGTGCGTCCTGCTCACAGTGTTCAGCTAGATCCGTTCCTGCTATTTACATTTAGTGCAGTGCGTCCTGCTCACAGTGTTCAGCTAGATCCGTTCCTGCTATTTACATTTAGTGCAGTCAGTGCGTCCTGCTCACAGTGTTCAGCTAGATCCGTTCCTGCTATTTACATTTAGTGCAGTCAGTGCGTCCTGCTCACAGTGTTCAGCTAGATCTGTTCCTGCTATTTACATTTAGTGCAGTGCGTTCTGCTCACAGTGTTCAGCTAGATCTGTTCCTGCTATTTACATTTAGTGCAGTGCGTCCTGCTCACAGTGTTCAGCTAGATCCGTTCCTGCTATTTACATTTAGTGCAGTGCGTCCTGCTCACAGTGTTCAGCTAGATCTGTTCCTGCTATTTACATTTAGTGCAGTGCGTCCTGCTCACAGTGTTCAGCTAGATCCGTTCCTGCTATTTACATTTAGTGCAGTCAGTGCGTCCTGCTCACAGTGTTCAGCTAGATCCGTTCCTGCTATTTACATTTAGTGCAGTCAGTGCGTCCTGCTCACAGTGTTCAGCTAGATCCGTTCCTGCTATTTACATTTAGTGCAGTGCGTCCTGCTCACAGTGTTCAGCTAGATCCGTTCCTGCTATTTACATTTAGTGCAGTGCGTCCTGCTCACAGTGTTCAGCTAGATCCGTTCCTGTTATCTTCCTACTGACAGGCAGGCTTGTCTGGTTACAGTATATAAAGCTACCTGAAGAAAATTACAGGTGTTCTATCCCAGCTTAGTGCAGCTACAGGCCATTAGTATGTCTGGAAGGCCAAGAAGGAGAGGCAGACAGTCACAAGCCAATAAGAGAGGGCAAGCAGGCTCTGTGTCTAGTGCTGGTCGTGGAGACGGTGCATCCTCATCAGCACGTGGCCATGGGACACGCTTGGCCTTTTTTTCGGCAGCTGGCCGTGTTGAGCCGCAACATGCGGAAGACTTGGTCGAGTGGATGACCAAGCCGTCCTCATCCTCCTCATCCTCTCTCACCCATGCCCAGGGTGCTTTGTCTGGCAAAGCAGCGGCCTCTTCCCTCAGCTCAATGTCATCAGTGACTCCTTCCCTAGCTCCACCATGTCCTCCTGAGGATTCCCTCGAACTGTTTGACCACAGTGTTGGGTACATGCTCCAGGAGGATGCCCAGCGTTTGGAAGGCTCTGATGATGATACTGAGCTCGATGAAGGCAGTAACATGAGCACGGACAGAGGGGGTGCCCAAGAAGGACAGCAATCTGGCAGTCATGCTCCCCCTGCTGCAGCATACTGCCAGGTTTGCTCCAGTGATGAGGAGGGAGGGGATGATGAGGTCACTGACTCAACGTGGGTGCCTGATAGGAGAGAGGAGGAGGAGGAGGAGGAGGAGGCGGCACATCACCAACGAGGCAGGATGCCCTCCAGGGGCCAGCCTAAGGGCAGCACATTGACTGCATCACACCCCAAAGCTCCACATGTGCAGGGCGCTGCAGTCTCTGCGCGTTATTCAAAAAGTTCTTTGGTGTGGGCCTTTTTTGAGACGAGTGCATCAGATCGCACCGCTGCTATTTGCAACATATGTCTCAAGCGTATCTCGCGTGGCCAAAACATCTCCCGCTTGGGTACCACATGCTTGACCAGACATATGTTGACCTGCCATGCAGTTCGTTGGCAAGCATTTCTAAAAGACCCACACCAAAGAACAAAGAGGATCTCTCCTTGCTCCTCATCAGCTGAGATTTCCAACCCCACTAGACCTTCAGTCCTCTCTGAGACCTGCAGTGAGAGGAATGAAGGAGTAGAATTAGGTGTGTCACAGCCAAGTACTTGTGGGCAATCTGCTTTTGGTACACCGACGTCAGATTGTACCAGGCAAATTTCCCTGCCCCAGCTGCTGCACCGCCGAAAGAAGTTTGCTCCCAGCCATCCACATGCCCAGCGGTTGAATGCTAGCTTGGCAAAATTGCTAGCACTTCAACTGCTGCCTTTTCAGTTGGTAGACTCTGCCCCCTTCCGTGAGTTTGTGGAATGTGCGGTTCCTCAGTGGCAGGTACCCAAACGCCACTTTTTCTCACGGAAGGCGATTCCGGCTCTCTACCGGCATGTGGAAGGCAATGTCCATGCCTCGCTGGACAGGGCCGTCAGCGGTAAGGTGCATATTACCGCTGACTCATGGTCCAGCAGGCATGGACAGGGACGTTACTTAAGTTTCACGGCGCATTGGGTGACTCTGCTGGCAGCTGGGAAGGATGCAGGACAAGGTGCAGTAGTGTTGGAGGTTGTTCCGCCACCACGCCTCCAAAATGCTGATTGTGACACACCTCTCTCCTCCACCCCCTCCTCTTCTTCTTCCTCCATGGCCTCTTCCTCGGAACCAGCGGTGCTCCGTAGGCGTTCAAGGGGCTACGCAAGTACGCAGGCCAAAAGATGCCATGCGGTGCTTGAGCTGGTGTGCTTGGGGGACAGGAGCCACACTGGGGCAGAGGTTCTGTCAGCTCTGCAGGGGCAGGTTCAGAGGTGGTTGACGCCACGCCAACTTAAGGCAGGAATGGTGGTTTGCGACAATGGCACCAACCTCCTCTCTGCCCTCCGACAGGGACAACTGACCCATGTGCCCTGTTTGGCTCACGTCCTTAACTTGGTGGTGCAGCGGTTCTTGGGCAGGTACCCGGGCTTACAGGATGTCCTGAGGCAGGCCAGGAAAGTCTGTGTGCATTTCCGCCGGTCATATAATGCCAGTGCTCGGCTGACGGACCTCCAAAAGGAGTTTAACCTGCCCAAGAACCGCCTAATCTGTGACATGCCCACCAGGTGGAACTCAACGTTGGCCATGCTGCAGCGGCTGCACACGCAGCAGAGGGCCATCAATGAGTACCTGTGCGACTATGGCACCAGGACAGGGTCAGGGGAGCTTGTTTTTTTTCCCCACGCCAGTGGGCCATGATCAGGGATGCATGCACTGTCCTGTCACCATTCGAGGAGGCCACGAGGATGGTGAGCACTGACAGTGCATGCATCAGTGACACTGTCCCCCTTGTCCACCTGTTGGAGCACACGCTGCGTGGAATAATGGACAGGGCACTTGAGGCAGAACAGAGGCAGGAAGAGGAGGACTTCCTTAGCTCTCAAGGCCCCCTTTATCCAGACAGTGTTCCTGCATGCCCGCCGATCACACAGGAAGAGGACGAGGAGGAGGAGGAGGAGGAGGAAGATTGTGTCAGTATGGAGGTGGAGCCTGGCACTCAGCATCAGCAGTCTTTAAGGGATCAGTCCCAAGGAACACATGGACTTGTACGTGGCTGGGAGGAGGTGGCTGCGGACGTTGTTGTCCTTAGTGACCCAGAGGACTCCGGACCGAATGCCTCAGCAAACCTACGCTGCATGGCCTCCCTGATCCTGCAAAGCCTGCGTAAGGATCCTCGTATTCGTGGTATCAAGGAGAAGGACCAATACTGGCTGGCAACCCTCCTTGATCCACGTTACAAGGGTAAGGTTGCGGACCTTATCTTGCCATCGCAGAGGGAGCAGAGGATGAAACATCTTCGGGAGGCCTTGCAGAAAGGTCTGTGCAACGCATTCCCAGAGACTGGGAGGTTACAAACTCCTGTTTCTGGACAACGTGTTGCTGAGGCTTCGGTCAGTCAAAGAAGGAGCGGTGGAGAAGGTGGCCGTCTGACCGATGCGTTCAGACAATTTTTTGGTCCGCAGCCCCAAGGTATGATCGGTTCCAGCAACCATCGCCAGCGTCTGTTTTACATGGTGCAGGAATACCTAGGGGCAAGATCAGACTTGGACACCTTTCCCACCGAAAATCCTCTGGGTTACTGGGTCTTGAGGATGGATCACTGGCCAGAGCTTGCACAGTATGCAATTGAGCTACTGGCCTGTCCTGCATCCAGCGTTCTTTCGGAACGCACATTCAGTGCTGCTGGAGGCGTGGTAACCGATCACAGGGTGCGTCTGTCCACTGACTCGGTCGATCGGCTGACCTTCATAAAAATGAATCAGTCTTGGATCACCACCAGCTACCAAGCACCTGATGGTGATGTAACTGAATAATTTTTTTCAGATCCCTTCAAAGACTGCCTATGCTGATGCTGAGTGACTATCCCTGAGTAATTATCCTCTTCCTCCTCAATCATCACGCTGATAGCTTGTAAGAACATTTTTGGTTCTGGGCGCCACCACCAGTGCCTAAGGCACAATTTTTCAGCCCCTGTTTAACAGGGGCGTGTAATTACAATTTTTGATGTAATACTTTGCAGCAGGGCTCGTTCCTGCATTCCAACTAGAGTGTCTGTGAGGGGTTGCAGTGTTGTGGCACCAGCACCAGTGCCTAAGGCCCAATTTTTCTGCCCCTGTCTAACAGGGGCGTGTAATTACAATTTTTGATGCAATACTTTGCAGCAGGGCTCGTTCCTGCGTTCCAACTAGAGTGTCTGTGAGGGGTTGCAGTGTTGTGGCACCAGCACCAGTGCCTAAGGCCTAATTTTTCAGCTCCTGTTCAACAGGGGCATCATACCTCCCAACCGTCCCGGATTGGGCGGGACTTTCCCGCATGCAGATGTTTGTCCCGCTATCCCGCTGTAAGGGTTGTTTGTCCCGCATAATCACATAATTATGTTGCTTATGTTGTATATCAACTTGTGACTAGATAGGACCTGCAGCAGTGTAAACAGCCAGGGATTGGGAAACCAGCTGGATGTGCAGTGTGCAGTTCCGATGACAGACTTCACCTGTCAGATCCAAGATGTGATGTCGGGTATGGGCGGGACTGCAACTCAGACCCGCCCCCTCTCTCAAATAACCAGTGTAATGAAAGAGCGGCTCCTATTGTACATCATAAGCATGGAGTGCTCCTCCCCCTCCTTATCACATCCGCACACTACACTTCCCCATTCATCGCTTATAGACAGAACACAGCGGCCCCTCCCCTCTAGCACATTTTATCTCAGCCCCGCCCCTCCCCCTAGGTCCTTTCCAGCATGAGCAGCTTCTGTTAGTACTATGCACAGGGAGAACACTGGAGGTGAATGTGAGGTGAGAGGAGGCTAAACTCTGATTGGTTGGTGGGATATCTGAGCCATTCACAGGAGGGAATACAGGTCCCAGCATGTCAGCTGCTTTCTGAGGAGGTTTGTGTGTCTGCAGCCTTGATGTTTGTGATTGTGCTATCACTATGTGCAGTGCTAAGGATATCACTTCCTGGGTATTACATGCTGTGTGAGGTTCCATCTACTCACTGTGCTGGTGGGGGGGAAATGATGTGTCAGGCTGGCCTCCCCCTCAGCTCTCTGTATGTATTGGTGAGATCTCTCTCTCTGATTGGATCTGTCCAGTGTGTGGGCTCTGGGGCCCCCTACAGGAGATCTGAGAGGAGGTTTAGTCACCTAGGGGTGTCTGGCAGTAAAGAGAACCTGTCATCGTCCATTCAGATCAAAGTGGAAGGTAAGTACTACAGCTGAGCCCCTCCATTGCTGACACCATCCCTGCACTCTCCTGCCATCTGTCTGTCTTGCTGTTTAAATAATAGTACTGGGGTTTGCATGTGTCCGTGAGACTCTATCTTGTGGCACAGCAATCAAAGCATATTTTAGAGGTACAAGGAAACCTGGGTTTTGTTTTTTTTATAAATTCTTTATTTTCCAATATATCACATGCCATTTGAAACATTTCTTTTTAAACATCATATCAACAAATGCACATTCTTTCTATCATGACATAGCTTTATCACTCGTTTCCTTACCAATTAAGTCTAAATCTCTTCTGTTCCAAGGGCAATCATATAGTTCCCCCTTTTTCATTTCCCCTACTCCCATTACCCCCCCCACCCCACCAGTACAACAAAAAAAAAAAAAAAAAAAAACGTTATTTACCCCCCCCCCCCCAGGGGGAGGGGGGGGGAGTCCCTCTCCTCTGGTCCATTCGAACTTATCTATCCCCCTTCTCCTGTTCCCTAATTCTATACTCTACTAGGGGAGACCAAGTCCTCCGATATTTCTCATCTTGTTCTTTCAGCATCATCGTCAAGTTTTCCATTTGTTGAATTTCTATGATTCTAGCCCACCATTGAGATTTAGTCGGAGGAACTGTACTCTTCCACAAGGCCGGGATACACGCCCTTGCGGCGGTGAGAAGGTGTTTGAGCAGGGACTTCCTGTATTTTTCCACCGATAGGGGGACATCATTTAATAGAAATGCAGCCGGATTGCCCCCAAGAGACACACCTGTAATCTCCTTAATCGTTTCCTCAACTATTTCCCAGAAGCCTTTAATATCCTCACATTCCCAAAATATATGTGTCATCGTTCCCACCCCCCTCTTACAACGCCAACATCTGTCTGATACTTGGGGATAAATTTTTTGAAGGGCTACTGGTGTTCTGTACCATCTGGTAAGGATTTTGTATCCCCCCTCTTGGTATCTGCTGGCAATTGATGTTTTATGTACTGATTTTAATATTTTCGTCTTCTGCTTTTGAGTGAACATTACTCCTAGCTCTCTCTCCCAAGCTTGCATAAAGTTGAACTCCTGTGGCTCATCCAGGCTTGTTAATATTTCATAGAAATATGACAAGGAGTGCCTGATGTTTTCGCCATTTAGGCAGGTCCGTTCAAACCTAGTCAGCTCCCGTATTGCTGCAAATTTTTTATTTTTTGAGCGGATATATGCTCCCAGCTGCATAGCCCTAAAGTAATCCAGGTCTTCTGTCACCTCTCCCTCTATCTCGCCTCTTGTCATTAGGCGACGATCCTTAGAAAAGTCTATCAGCCTACTTTTCCCTTTGTGTTTTATTACTTCATACCTCCGATCGATTAAGCCTGGTAAGAAATCCGGAGCACCCAGTACCGGGGTCATTGGGCTCGGAGTTGGTGAGAGATTTGTTTTTTTGAAGATCGTGTAAATAGAGTGAATGGTTGCCCCTGTTAACGGATGTTTTTTCACTATGGTGGGTAAGTCAGATTTTTTAATCCATGCTAATCCTTCCAATGGAATTTTAGACGTCGCCTGCTCTAACTGTATGTGCGGTTTCCTTACCGAGGCACACCATTCCACCACTCTCGCTAAATGTAGGGCTTCCCAGTAATGTACTGGGTCTGGGAGACCAATACCTCCTTTCCCTTTTGGGAGTACTAGGATATTTCTCCTTATCCTTGCTGGTTTGCCTGCCCATATAAACCTTAAAAACCCTGATCTAAGGTCCCTAAGAAAGTTTGATGGGATCTTTATTGGCAACGTTTGAAACAGATAGAGAATTCTGGGCATCACATTCATCTTTATAATATTTGTCCTTCCAAACCAGGTAAAGATGTCCCTATCCCATCTCCTAAAATCTTGTTTGATTTGTCTTAACAACGGGGCATAGTTTAATTCAAACATTCTACTAAGCTTCTTTGGAATTTTAGTGCCCAAATAACTTATGTGGGAATCTGTCCACCTAAAATTAAATTGTACTTTTATCCGATGTATTTCAGTTGTATCCATCTCCAATCCCATGGCTTCGGATTTAGTATAGTTTACCTTATAGTTTGCTAACTCCCCATACTCATTTAGCTCGCTTAGGAGGGAAGGGAGGGATATAGTTGGAGAGGTTATGAAGAAGATCAAATCATCCGCATATGCTGCTAATTTGTGTTCCTCTCTCTCCGTCTTAATACCCCTGATATTACAGTTCGCACGTATTTTCCTTAGGAAGGGTTCCAGTGTAAGAATGAAAATGATTGGTGAGAGAGGGCACCCCTGCCGCGTTCCATTTTGTATCTCAAAGGGATCCGATAGCCTATCATTAACCTTAACCCTTGCGCTTGGAATTGAGTAGAGGTTTGAGAACCAGCTCAACATTCCTTCACCCAGTCCGATATGTTGTAGGGTTGTGTTGAGAAAGATCCAATCAACCCTATCGAAAGCTTTTTCTGCGTCCGCTGAGAACAATACGAGGGGTTCCTGTCTACTCTGTGCTGTATATATTGCATTTATTACTCTTTGCGTATTTTCCCTGCCTTCCCTTCCTGCCGTGAATCCCACCTGGTCTGGATGGATCAATGTCGGGATATGTTCTTCTAGTCTTAGCGCCAAGATCTTAGAAAAGATTTTTAAATCCACGTTCAGTAACGCGATTGGCCGATAGCTAGAGCATTGGGATGGATCCTTTCCTTCCTTAGGAATTACTGCTATATGTGCCAACAAAGTTTCTTTAGGTATCCTCTGCCCTTCCCGTAGGGAATTAAAAGCCGCTGTAAACCTCGGAGCCAATTTCTCAGCAAAAAATTTATAGTACATCAGAGTATACCCATCTGGGCCAGGAGCTTTCCCTACTTTTAGAAGGTTTATTGCTTTCTTAAATTCTTCTATTGAGATTGGTGTGTCTAAATCTCTTGCTACCTCCTCCGTTAGCTTTGGCATTTCTGAATTGCCCAAATATTCTTTTACCCTCTCTTGTTTGTTTCTGCACCTATGTGGGAGCTGATGACCCTCCAGCTGGTACAGAACCTCATAATACTCCTTAAAAATCTGTGCCGTCTCCTGTGAAGATTTCGCCGCCACCCCCTGCTGTGTTTTAATGCCCATCACATGGGGTGGTGTTGTGGCATCTTTAAGGGCCTTTGCCAGCATCCTACTTGGTTTATTACCAAATTCGTATAGTGTCCGCCTACCCCTTTTTAGTTTTGCTTTAGCCTGTTCGATGAGGAGCAGGTTCAAGTCTCCTCTGAGGCCACCTAGTTTCTCCTCTAATGTCTGTGTATGGGATTTTTTATGTTCCAGTTCTACTACCCTAATTTTTTCGAGCAGATCCTCAATCTGAGCGCTAAACTTCTTCTTCCTATGCGCCCCGAGCGATATCAGAACTCCCCTCATCACACACTTGTGTGTCTCCCACACACAAAATGGGGTGGTATCACCCGACTCATTTATCAGAAAAAAGGAGTCCAGCTCCTGATTGAGTTTTTGCTCATACTCCTTATCTTTTAGTAGAGTTTCATTAATCTTCCAATGCCATTCCCGGCGTTCATCCTCCCCCAGATCCAACATGCAATCTGTCGGAGCATGGTCTGAGAGGGTGAATGAACCTATTTCCGCACTCACCAGTGATGATACCACTGTCTGTGATATCATAACGTAGTCAATGCGCGTATATGTTTTATGTTTTGACGAGTAGAACGTATAGTCCCTGTCCTGGACATGGATTGTCCTCCATGTATCTATTACTTGCAGATTGCTCAATAGTTTCTTAATTCTTCGTATTTTTGTTGAAGAGAGATGTGAGGCTCCCCTGGACGTGTCCAGGAGCGGATCTAATACTAAGTTTAAGTCGCCTCCTATCACCAAGATACCCTCCTTATGTTGATATACCATTTGCAGACAGGCCTCCAAGTAGCTAACCTGTTCTTCGTTTGGGAGGTATAGGTTCACCAATGTGATCCTCTGTGGTCCAATTTGTCCCTTTACAATTAAGAGGCGACCCTCCTCATCTGTAACTACCTTCAGTTCCTTCCATGGAATCTGTTTTGAGATTATGATTGATACTCCGTTAGTTTTAGAACTCGGGGATGTACTGTGATAGGCTGTTAAGAATTTATGATTTCCGAGTTTTGGTATACTATCCCTTCTAAAGTGTGTCTCCTGGAGGAAGCCAATCTGTGTCCCCGACCTTCCCATCTCCGCCAGTAGCCTAATCCGTTTTTCGGGGATATTCAGTCCCTTGACGTTATACGAGGTAAATTTTATCCTAGTCATATTTTCTTCTTTCTTTACCTTTTTTACGGTCTATTGGGATTTACGAGGAGAGGGGCCCCCCACCAGAACCCCAAAGAAGAGGGATGGGGAAAAAAAAAAAAAAAAAAAAAAAGGGCCCCCCTTGTACCAATTGGAGGATGCAATCCAAACGGCGCGAGTCCTCGATGCCGTTTGGGGGAGAAAAAAAAAAAAAAAAAAAAAGAAAAATTTTTTTTTTTGTAAACGCCTCCGACTTTCCCTCCACTCGGAGGGGAGACGTCTATTATGGGGGGATGCCCCTGAGCACAAAAAGTTTAAGTGTCTGTATATCAAAAAACTGCAGTGACGCGCCCATTGGTAATATCTGCGAGTGAAATAGCCAGGAAGAATACACCTGTAATATTATCAGTCAGTTACCCTTTTGCGTCTGTGTTTCCATTTCCTTGCTTGTGTTCCGCTTGTTTACATGTAACCTCATACATCCCCTCCCTCCCCCTCATCCCCCCCACACCCCCATCCATCCCTTCCCCTACCCCTTATTCCCAAATAACCCATACCTCACCCCCCTCCACCCCTGTTCCCCCCCCCTCCCCCCAGCGCCCCCCCCCCCGGCAAAACCGAGGTATTTGGAGGGCAGGGTGGGGGGGGGCCCAGGGGGGAGGAGAGAGAGAGAGAAAGAAGAAGAAAAAAAAAAAAAAAAAAAAAAAAAAAAAAAAAAAAAAAAAAAACCCCTAGTCCCTAAAAACAGTGCAGGAAATACAAAAATCTTGTGTCCGTCACCTTCTCCACACCCTCTAATTCTTGGGGGCCCCTAGGGACCCCTATCCATTAGTGTTAATATGTGCATACAAACAGACGACGTATTGATTAGTGTCATATATCCCTCCCCCATTCTCCCTCCCCTCTCCCTCCCTACCCCTCCCCCGGCCTACCCCTAATTATTCCCTCCCCCTTACTTTCATATGTACCATCAGTGTAAAATGTGTAGTCACCAGCATCTCCGTGCTTTGTGTCTGTAGTACAACAAGACCTTATTACCTTTACAAGAAGGAAAAAAAAAAAAAAAAAAAAAAAAAAAAAAAAAAAAAAAAAATTATTTTGTAACCCCAAGAGCCCTACATCCTAAAAACAATACAACAAATCCAAAATTCTTGTGTCCTTCACCTTCCCAACTCCCTCTAATTCTTGGGGGACCCTAGGGACCCCTATCCATTGGTATAGAAATTTATATACAAACAAAAACGTATTATTTAGTGTATATCCCCCCCTCTTCTCCCTCCCCCCTCCCTCCCCCACTTATTACCTTTACCACCCAAACAGACACAAAAAAGAAAAAAAAAAAAAAAAAAAAAAAAAAAAAAAAGGGTTCCATCAAAAAATACATCTTCTGCATCCTGTGCTTCTAAATTCCCATACCTTCTTCTCACCAAAACACAGCAAGCAATTCACCCACTTACAATACCCATCCCTGTGTCACACAAAAAAAAAAAAAAAAAAAAAAAAAAAAAAAAAAAAAGAAAAAAGAAAAAAAAAAAAAGGGGGGATGGGACATGATGGACACCCCCATGTCCCCCAAACCTTCCATCAAGACCGGGACAACACTCAATTGAAAAGAGTCCGTTGCAAAATAACACAGAAAGAAACAAAACTGAGAGCAAGTCCATCATGACATCGTAACCCCAGTTCCTTCTCTTCTATTCCTACACCCTCACAGTTATTTCTGTTGAGTATACTCTCTGACAGTGTCCGTGGTCATGTCAATCCAATCAGGGATCTCCACTATCTCTGAGTCTAGGAACTTAAATAAGTCAGGTAATTGCTCTGGCGCCATCAAGGCAAAGGTGTGGTCATCTTTTTTTACGATTAATGAGAATGGATGTCCCCATCTGTAGGTTGCACCTTTTGCCCGTATTTGATCCAGCAACGGTCTCAGTAACCTTCTCCTTTTTTTCGTCTGCCGGCTAAGGTCTGGGAACACCTGGACCCCCTGGCCTGCGACTTCCAGCAACCCTTTCTGCCATGCAGCTCTCATTATATCCTCCTTCACCCTAAAAAAGTGCACACGACAAAGCACATCTCTAGGAGGACCTGTTACTAGCATAGGCCCTGCTGGGCTCCTATGAACACGATCCATCTCAATATGGTTGTCGGCTGACCTTCCTAAATATTTATTAAAGACCTCGGTTACTGTTTTCCTCAGCTCGGGTGGTTTTATTGTTTCTGGAATCCCTTTAATGCGTACATTATTTCTCCTGCTTCTGTTCTCAGATTCCTCTGCTTGTAACTGCAGCAATAGCAGTTGTTGGTGTTGTGTTTTGACCTTCCTTTCCAGTAACTCTATACGGGCATCTGCCAAAGCCTGTGAGGACTCACAGGTATCCATTCTTTTGTCCATCACCTCTAATTTGGCAGTTACTTCACTTAGTTCTTCCCTGACCGCAATTTTTATATCACTCAATAGGACTTGTAATTCTTCTTTAGTTGGTAGCGCCTGTATGAGCTTCCTAATGTCCTGTATACCTTCAGCAGCCAGTACAGCAGTTTCCCCCCTATTTGCGAAACGTACCTGAGTCTCTGTGCCAGCCTCGGTCCGGGGCACAATTGGGGGGCTTGTTTCTGCAGTTTCTACCACCTCCATGCGGATGTTCCCGGCTGAGACGTTTACAGTGCTCGGGATATGTGGTTCCTCCATGGCCGCTTGCTGTCTCAAGGCGGCCCGGGCAGCGCGCTGTGAGACGGTCCCAGCCTCCACTGACATGGCTGGCTCCGTCTTCCCAGTGAAATATTTGGTGATGGAAGGGTATCTGGGTGCCTCCGCCCGACCTGTGGCCTTCTCTTGTCTGCTTCCAGGCATAAACTCGCCCCCACAGCTACTCGTGGTTCTCCTGGCGTCTCTCACTCAGTCCGCCGAACCCGATCTCCTGCTCGAGCGCGCCACTGCGATGCGCCGCCTCTCACTCCGTCATGCTCAGACCGCCCCTCCCTGCGTCAGTCAATCACCCCAAAATCCACCTGGGTTTTGTTTAACCACACCCATTAAACCTCTCCCACTGTTAAGAGTTTGACCACACCCACTTTTGCCACAGTGCACGTTGTGCGCTGTTGGTCGCTTCCTCCCTAAAGTGTCCCTCATTCTGAAGTTCAAAAGTTGGGAGGTATGGGGCATGTAATTACAATTCTTGATCTAATATTTCACAGCAGGGCCCTGTGAGGGCTTACAGTGTTGTGGCCACAGCAACACCTAAGGCCCAAATTTCTGCTGAGTATATAGGGCAGGACCCTACTTTCAAACATCTAACTTACAAACGACTCCTACTTGCAAACGGAAGGAGACAACAGGAAGTGAGATGAAATCTACCCCTAGGAAGGGAAATTCTCTCCTGTAAGAGTTAATATGGGAAAACAATTTCTCCTTTCCACTGATGCTTTCCAATCCTTGTTCCACAAAAAAACCCAAATTTTCAAAAAAACATTTTTCATTGGGACAAAAAAGTGAGGTGAAATCTTCTGAAGAGGAGGAAAGACAGCAAAACAAATGTCACAGGGGTGATAACCCTTCCCTATGTTTTCCAAAAAGCTTAAAAAAGATTTTTTGGCTGGAGCTAAACACGTTAAAAATGTACCCGTTCAAAATTACAAAGAGATTCTACTTAACAACAAACCTACAGTCCCTGTCTTGTTTGCACCGCCTGTATACTGCTGTTCAGAGTATATAGGGCCTTTCCTTATTTTAATTTGGGTGCGGGGTTCCCCTTAATATCCATACAGGACCCAAAGGGCCTGGTAATGGACTGGGGGGTACCCATGCCGTTTGTCTCACTGATTTTCATCCATATTGCCATGACCCGACATGACATTAAACCCGCAAGCAGTTTTAAATGAGATTTTTTCCTTTAAAAATGACATTTGGTGCAGGGACTGTTCTAAACATGGGAAACACGCGTCACTTTACAGGCATACTATAGACACCCCCCAGGTACGATATTTAAAGGAATATTTCACTTTTTTTTTTTTTACTTTAAGCATCATTAAAATCACTGCTCCCGAAAAAACGGCCGTTTTTAAAAGTTTTTTTTGCATTGATACATGTCCCCTGGGGTAGGACCCGGGTCCCCAAACCCTTTTTCGGACAATACCATGCAAATTAGCCTTTAAAATGAGCACTTTTGATTTCGAACGTTCGAGTCCCATAGACGTCAATGGGGTTCTAACGTTCGTGCGAACTTTCGGTCCGTTCGCGGGTTCTGGTGCGAACCGAACCGGGGGGTGTTCGGCTCATCCCTAGTGCCCATCAGTGACACAAATCAATGCCCATTAATGCCGCCCATCAGTACTGCCTATCCGTCCCCACCAGTGTCACCTATTACTGCCCACCTGTGCCACCTATCAGTGCTCATCAGTGCCGCACATCAGTGCCACCTGTCAGTGCCAATCAGTGCGGCATAATAATGCCTCCCTCCCCATCAGTGCCCATAAGTGCCACCTCATCAGTGCCCATCAGTGCCGCCTCATCAGCGCACATCAGTGAAGGAGAAAAATTACTTATTTACAATATTTATGGACAGACATTAAGAAAACCTTTTTTTTTTTTTTTTTTTTAATTTTCATTCTTTTTTCTTTTTTTTGTACATAAGAAAAAACCCAGCAGTGATTAAATACCACCAAAAGAAAGCTCTATTTGTGTGAAGAAAATTATAAAAAATTAATTTAGGTAAAGTGTTGCATGACAGCGCAATTGTCATTCAAAGTGCGACAGCACAGAAAGCTGAAAAATGGCCTGGGCAGGAAGTGGGTGAAAGTGCCCGGTATTGAGGTGGTTAAGTATGTTTGATTCTTTTTTTTTTGCCCAGGCTTCCCCTTTATGCTGCCCCTGTCTATCCTTGGTTTTTAGTTGAGCGGGGATTTTCTACTGACCTACGTAGAAAACTCTTCCCAAAATTGGAGTGGCTTCAAAAAGAGATGGCGGGGGCTGCCCAGTGGTTTCTTTCCAGCAGATGTTTCTTCTGTGGGACTTGGCTGGGATTCTGTTTTTGGCGTGTCTCCCGTCTCTGCTGTGCCACACTTCAGATTCATCACCAGGACAAAAAACATTTGTGACCAGCTAGGGGAATTCAATAGAGCTGCTGTGCCACTTTTCTGGTGACAATCCCCTTGGTGAATGTGTTGCCCTAAATTTCTGAAGCACCTGCAACACTTTTGGTCTTGACAGAGACTGGTGCGAAAATTCAGGGAGATTTAAAATGCGCCACAGCGTACAACGCCTGCGCCAAATTCAAAATAAAACATGTGAATGGGCTGCCCTATAGACCGAATTTTTGGTCCTGAGCCAGGCACATTTTTCCTGCGTGTTTTGCTGCAATTTTCGTACATATTGTCACACGTCGATCGCAGACAAAATTGCAATTAGAATTAATAGCACCTAAACGCGCGTCGCTTGTTTTCCCACGATTTGGAAACACTGGGCAGAGTCGCGCCGATTCCGCCCTTGATTCCAAATCGCTCAGATGTGAATGGGGCCCTTAGGAACAACACATTAACGAGAGCAACTAATGCCAGAAAATTGGTGCAGCAGCTTTCTTGAATTGCCACTGTCACATTTAAATTAGAACTAAAGCCAATCACAGTGGTCACAGGATCAGGCAAACCTTACCCCCCCACACACAGATGTAATACCCCAGTTAGTCTCCATTCGCACTATATGTGTTCCCGCTCACGATTTTGTGCGGTCAATTTTCACGCGATTCCGTGTGTCACGCATATGGCAGCCCATTCAGTTGAAAGGGCTGTTCTTTGCGCCTTTGTTGCCCAAAAGAAGCCCCTGTCCCTTTTAGGCGAAAAGCTAACGGCGATTTTTAAAGTCGCATTTTGCCGCGACAGTCGCAGGTAAAATTGCGCCACTTTTGGGGTGTCATTTAGAATGAGTGGCACCCAAATGCACGTTAAGTGACACCCAAATGCGCGTTAGGCTTTTTGCACCAATTGCCACGCGATTTAAAATCGCAATTCCATTCCGCCCTTGATTCCAAATTGTGAAAGTGTGAGCAAAGCCTGAAAGGGACGCCTTAGCTTGGTGGGAAGGGGTTAAAAGACTGCAACTGTCATTTCGATTTTGTCGTCTATATTCACCGCGTTTGGGGTGTCATTTAGTATGAGCTTTTTGTACCGATTGCCACGTGATTTACAATCGCTGCCATTCCGCCCTTGATTCCAAATCGTGAAAGTCTGAAGGGAGCCTAAAAGGGACGCCACGGCTCGGTGGGAAGGGGTTAAAGGACTGCAACTGTCATTTCGATTTTGTTGTCTATATTCAAAAATAGGTTGTGGTATGGATTAGTGACAAACTCAAACAATGCACCAACATTCCTAGATAAAGAATATAAACAGGAAGTTTTTTTTTATGGGATTTTAACGGTGCCATAAACACGATAGAGCCATAAGTTTATATATAAAAAGCACATTTTTATTCATACAAAGTTACAATTATTGTTGGTATAAAAATAAAGAGAGCAACTTGTATTTTTGGTTGTGTCAGACAATGATTTCATTTTTTCTTTCACAAAAGCAGAGATGATAGAGTGTCTCTCCCGACATGTTTCGTCACTAAGGGCTTCATCGGGGGATTTTTTAGATAGTCACCAGAACAGTCTCTCAGTGCTTTCAGACAGGGGCCAACAAAGCAATGCAGAAAACACAGGGGGGGCTCTGTGCGGCCCCAGAAGGTATTCCGAGGGTGACCATATACTGATATACAACACTGCAAGCCTGTGTTTGGCTGTTTTTTGATAACCAGTATCTCAAACTGGCACCCTCGGCTATTTCTACATGAGTAACTTGTGATCTTGGTCTTTGTGTGCCCTCTCTGGCCACACAGCGCTCCCTGTGTTTTCAGCATTGCTTTGTTGGCCCCTATCCAGAAGCACTGGGAGACTGTTCTGGTGACTATCTAAAAAAAACCCTGAGGAAGCACTTAGTGGCAAAACATGTCAGGATAGACACTCTATCTTCACTGCTTTTGTAATAGAAAAAAAATAAATAATTGTCTGTGACACAACCAAAAAGACAAATTGCTGTCACACAGACAATTATTTTCTTCTTTCTTTCACAAAAGTGGTGACGATAGAGTGTCTATCCTGACATGTTTCGCCACTAAGGGCTTCCTTGGAGGATTTTTTAGATAGTCACCCGAACAGTCTCCCAGTGCTTTCGGACAGGGGCCAAGAAAGCAATGCAGAAAATAAAGGGGGCGCCGTGCTGCCACAGAAGGTATTCTGAGGGTGACACTATACTGATATACAACACTGCAAGCCTGTGTTTGGCTGTTTTTTGATAACCAGCATCTCAAGCTGGCACCCTTGGCTATTTCTACATTAGCAACTTGTGATCTTGGTCTTTTTGTGCCCTCTCTGGCCACACAGTGCCATCTGTGTTTTCTTCATTGCTTTGTTGGCCCCTGTCGGTAAGCACTGGGAGACTGTTCTGGTGACTATCTAAAAAAATAAAAAAAATCCCCTGAGGAAGCCCTTAGTGGCGAAACATGTCTGGTAAGACACTCTATCGTCATCGCTTTTGTGAAAGAAAAAAGGAAATAATTGTCTGTGACACAACCAAAAAGACAAGTTGCTGTCACACAGTCAATAATTTTCTTCTTTCTTTCACAAAAGCAGTGACAATAGAGTGTCCATCCCGACATGTTTCGCCACTAAGAGCTTCCTCTGGGGATTTTTTAGATAGTCACCAGAACAGTCTCCCAGTGCTTTCGGACAGGGGCCAACAAAGCAATGCAGAAAACACAGGGTGAGCCGTGCGGCCACAGAAGGTATGTGTCCAGAAGCACTGGGAGACTGTTCTGGTGAATATCTAAAAAAAAATACCCTGAGGAAGCCCTTAGTGGCAAAACATGTCGGGATAGACACTCTATCGTCACCGCTTTTGTGAAAAGAAAAAAGAAAATAATTGTCTGTGTGACACTAACAAAAAGACAAGTTGCTCTCTATTTTTATACCAACAATAACTTTAACTTTGTATGAATAAAAATATGCTCTTATATATATAAACGTATGGCTCTATCGTGTTTATGGCACTGTTAAAATCCCATAAAAAACCTTCCTGTATACATTCTATATTCAAGTATATTGACACAACAACTAAAATAAATAAAGACACAAAACAAACATAAATATAAAACAAACAATATTACATAGTAGAAGCAACAATCAGTTTTTTTTTTAAATAAGATTTTAATTAATAATAATAAATAAAGCATGAACTGATTTGGTCATAAATAGATTTAAAAGGAAATGTCGATGTGTTCCACTTCTCCTTGTCGCCGATAAGAGGAAATGGATGTCCATTTAATTAGTGTCACTTAAGAAGTCTTCATCTCCATTAAGCCGTCCGCTGACAGGCGACCCAATAACGATCTCCGGCATAATGGCCGCTCATAAACGGACCGAATTTGCAGCGCTGATGTAATTTTCTTCTCTTGTAATGACAGTGTGCAGCACATCCATGACCTACAGATCAATGGAAGAACAGAGGTGTCAGGAATATGAAGGTGTCACTTTAATTTCCATCCAATAGTTTATTCTCTCCATAGGAAGGGTTTATTTTCTCTGAATTTCAACATCATTATGTTTAGGGAGCGTTCTCTCCTATCGTTGTACTTAAATCTGACCTTCAAAAAAAATATTGAGTTGGTGCCCAACCAACGCCATCACCCCCCCCCCCCCCCCCACGGGAGACAGACAGGAAGGCGGCGATCAGAGACCTCCTTACCTTAGGAGGCAGATGACAAGGATCCGGGGTAGGGCTGCTCCTCCTCGCTCCGGGGCCATTGCTTCTCCCCCCTGCCATACAGGAAGTGGGTCCTAAGACTCCCTGGCCAATCGGGTCTCAGGACTCGCCTCCTTATTGGCCAGGAGGAGAATCAGGAAGACAATAGCGAATATTATTTCACTATGGTCACACAACTGGGCGGGCTCAGGGCACAGAGTTCTGCGTCCCGAGCCCACCCATTTTTTAAGCCAATTAAAGCCTCAGGCTCTAATCATGTGCTTAAAAAAAAAAAAAAAACATTAAAATCCATGTGTCCGGTGCCCTGCATGTAGATTAGGGGCCGGGCGCATGGATTAGTGGGGCGGCGCCCCTGCGCCCCTTGTGGACGGGCCGCCACTATGCAGCAAGTCAGATAGAGCCCGCCTCAATTCCTGGCTACTCCTTTCCTTCCCAGCCTGACCGCTCCTGGCTCCGCCCCTTTCATTTATTGGATTTCTGTTCAATCGTGGAGGCTCAGCATTACATGTGGGCGGTCTTCATGCAAATGCAGCCTGCCTAGGAGCACCCACTCCTCCAGACTGACACCCAGCCAGCAATGAATCATTTTGATATTTGCATAACTCCTCCCAAGAGCCAGCCCAATGCAAGAGGGCTGCTGGAAGCAGCACTGAGGCAGGAAGCTATGTACAGCATCGGCATGTTGATGAAGGAGGGAGGGAGGAACCAGGAAGGCAAACCATATACATATTAAACATGAGATATACTTTTAGATCTGAATAGGGAAGGTTTAAAACCCCTGTCAGGTTTTTATTGCTTATATTTATAAGCAATATATATTTTTAATATATTTATTTTATTATATGGGGGTCTTTTTATAAAATATTCACTGAACGACTGTCATAATCATTTGCTGAATTGTAATAGTAATAACTATCCCTGTGCTTTGTCTAATATGATTCTTTCCTATGATCATTGAAATACCTCAATCAGGAAAACATTATGGCCACTAGATGAAGCTGACATGAGTAAGCGAATGTAGCGTGAAACGCGTCAACACTGTTCCCTGCCTGTCGTAGCCGTGATTTCTCCACTAGATGGAGCTGACATGAGTAAGCGAATGTAGCGTGAAACGCATCAACACTGTTCCCTGCCTGTTGTAGCCGTGATTTCTCTGTATTGATGAAATCTTATAGAACAGGGGGGTAGTACAGAGGGGGGCCAATCTGGAGACGTGTTTGTATTATATCGGATCGTATTCACTGGACGAAAGTCATAAGCATTCATCCAATCGTAAAAAAATGATCCCTGTACTTTGCCTAACGCAATCGTTTCATATGATTGTCAGCTCCATCTAGTGGCCATAATGAGGCATTGCAAAAAGGGGGGAGAATGAGGGACTTTATATGAATCATGCAGCCAAGGAGATAGCACGACAGGGTGTGTCGGGTGGGTAGTACATAATTGATAAGAACCACATATGTTACATAATAGTACGTTACAAAACTAATAGATAAAGTACATAAAGTTTATTTCTTACAAATTGATAACATGATAATGGCATAACATGGTAACATGTAAGTTCATATTGCAGGCAAGGATAAAGATAAAAACCAAACTCATTGATGTGTGTCTCCATAATATAAAAATGATGAAATATTGATTAAATCGGTACGCTCCAATTGGCCTATGGGAGTAATTAAAATAAGTCCATCTAAACAAGGAAGATGGAAACGAGGTACGTGATCTGGCACAGAGCGGCCTCCCTGCTGCAGTCCATGTGTGTGGGGTGGTCGTGGGTCGCGGACTCGATGTCCGCCGGACCCGCTGATTGGCTCCCGCTGTGGTTTTAGTGGGTCGCCGGCGGCACGAGCCCCAGACCCGGAAGTGTCAGATCATGTACTAGGTATGTCATCTGGCACAGAGTGACCGCCCGGCCGCAGTCAATGTGCGTGGGATGGTCGCGGGTCGCGGACCCGATGTCCGCCGGACCCGCTGATTGGCTCCTGCTGTGTCAAGCCACAGCCACAGCGGGTCGCCGGCGGCACGCGCCACAGACCCGGAAGTGTCAGGTCATGTACTAGGTATGTCATCTGGCACAGAGTGACCGCCCGGCTGCAGTCAATGTGCATGGGATGGTCGCGGGTCGCGGACCCGATGTCCTGCCGGACCCGCCGATTGGCTCCCGCTGTGTCAAGCCACAGCAAGAGCAAGTCACCGGCGGCACGCGCCCCAGACCCGGAAGTGTCGGATCACGTACTAGGTATGTGATCTGGCACAAAGCGGCCGCCCTGCTGCAGTACATGTGTGTGAGGTGGTCATGGGTCACAGACCCGATGTCCGCCGGACCCGCTGATTGGCTCCCGCTGTGTCAAATCACAGCAAAAGCGGGTCGCCGGTGGCACGCGCCCCAGACCCGGAAGTGTCAGATCACGTACTAGGTATGTCATTTGGCACAGAGCAACCGCCCGGCCGCAGTCCATGTGCATGGGGTGGTTGCGGGTCGCGGACCCGATGTCCACCGGACCCGCTGATTGGCTCCCGCTGTGTCAAACCACAGCAAGAGTGGGCCGCCGGCGGCACGCGCCCCAGACCCAGAAGTGTCAGATCACGTACTAGGTACGTGATCTGGAACAGAGCGGCCGCCCGGCCACAGTCCATGTGCATGAGGTGGTCACGGACCCGATGTCCGCCCGACCCGCTGATTGGCTCCCGCTGTGTCAAACCACAGCAAGAGTGGTCGCCGGAAACACGCACCCCAGACCCGGAAGTGTCAGATCATGTACTAGTTATATCATCTGGCACAGAGCGGCCGCCCGGCCGCAGTCCATGTGCATGGGGTGGTCGCGGGTCACGGACCCGATGTCCGCCGGACCCGCTGATTGGCTCCTGCTGTGTCAAGCCACAGCCACAGCGGGTCGCCGGCGGCACGCGCCCCAGACCCGGAAGTGTCAGGTCATGTACTAGGTATGTCATCTGGCACAGAGTGACCGCCCGGCTGCAGTCAATGTGCATGGGATGGTCACGGGTCACGGACCCGATGTCCTGCCGGACCCGCCGATTGGCTCCCGCTGTGTCAAGCCACAACAAGAGCAAGTCGCCGGCGGCAGGCGCCCCAGACCCGGAAGTGTCGGATCACGTACTAGGTATGTGATCTGGCACAAAGCGGCCGCCCTGCTGCAGTACATGTGTGTGAGGTGGTCATGGGTCACAGACCCGATGTCCGCCGGACCCGCTGATTGGCTCCCGCTGTGTCAAATCACAGCAAAAGCGGGTCGCCGGTGGCACGCGCCCCAGACCCGGAAGTGTCAGATCACGTACTAGGTATGTCATCTGGCACAGAGCAACCGCCCGGCCGCAGTCCATGTGCATGGGGTGGTTGCGGGTCGCGGACCCGATGTCCACCGGACCCGCTGATTGGCTCCCGCTGTGTCAAACCACAGCAAGAGTGGGCCGCCGGCGGCACGCGCCCCAGACCCAGAAGTGTCAGATCACGTACTAGGTACGTGATCTGGAACAGAGCGGCCGCCCGGCCACAGTCCATGTGCATGAGGTGGTCACGGACCCGATGTCCGCCCGACCCGCTGATTGGCTCCCGCTGTGTCAAACCACAGCAAGAGCGGTCGCCGGAAACACGCACCCCAGACCCGGAAGTGTCAGATCATGTACTAGTTATATCATCTGGCACAGAGCGGCCGCCCGGCCGCAGTCCATGTGCATGGGGTGGTCGCGGGTCACGGACCCGATGTCCGCCGGACCCGCTGATTGGCTCCTGCTGTGTCAAGCCACAGCCACAGCGGGTCGCCGGCGGCACGCGCCCCAGACCCGGAAGTGTCAGGTCATGTACTAGGTATGTCATCTGGCACAGAGTGACCGCCCGGCTGCAGTCAATGTGCATGGGATGGTCACGGGTCACGGACCCGATGTCCTGCCGGACCCGCCGATTGGCTCCCGCTGTGTCAAGCCACAGCAAGAGCAAGTCGCCGGCGGCACGTGCCCCAGACCCGGAAGTGTTGGATCACGTACTAGGTATGTGATCTGGCACAAAGCGGCCGCCCTGCTGCAGTACATGTGTGTGAGGTGGTCATGGGTCACAGACCCGATGTCCGCCGGACCCGCTGATTGGCTCCCGCTGTGTCAAATCACAGCAAAAGCGGGTCGCCGGTGGCACGCGCCCCAGACCCGGAAGTGTCAGATCACGTACTAGGTATGTCATCTGGCACAGAGCAACCGCCCGGCCGCAGTCCATGTGCATGGGGTGGTCGCGGGTCACGGACCCGATGTCCGCCGGACCCGCTGATTGGCTCCCGCTGTGTCAAACCACAGCGAGAGCGGGTCGCCGGCGGCACGCGCCCCAGACCCGGAAGTGTCAGATCACGTACTAGGTATGTCATCTGGCACAGAACGACCGCCTGGCCGCAGTCCATGTGCATGGGGGGGTCACAGGTTGTGGATCCAATGTCCTACCGGACCCGCTGATTGGCTTCCGCTGTGTCAAATCACAGCGAGAGCGGGTTTGCCGGAAGCACGCGCCCCAGACCCGGAAGTGTCAGATCACGTACTAGGTATATCATCTGGCACAGAGCGGCAGCCCGGCCGCCCGGCCGCAGTCCATGTGCATGGGGTGGTCGCGGGTCGCGGACCCGATGTCCTGCCGGACCCGCCGATTGGCTCCCGACGGTGTCAAATCACAGCGAGAGCGGGTCGCCAGCTGCACGCGCCCCAGACCCAGGAAGTGTCAGATCACGGACTAGGTATGTCACCTGGCACAGAGCGGCCGTCCTGCCGCAGTCCATGTAAAATTCGCTGCATAAATACCGTAGGACATAAAAAAATTGCAATGCCCACCATTTTATTCTGTAGGACCTCTGCTTACAAAACATTTAGAGTGTTTGGAGGAGTTTTGAGTAATTTTCTAGCAAAAAAAAAAAAAAAAAGATGATTTTTACATGTAGAAGAGAAATTTCAGAATGGGTCCGGGTGGGAAGTAGTTGGAATGATGGGAGTAGTTTGTGATACACGGTGCACAGAGCACTGGGGCTCCCATCTATAACTATACCTAATACTGGTGGATTGGAACCAGCCAGGTGTTACATACAGGGATGGACCTGGCAGCTATCTCTCAAAATGTATTAAAATATGTTCTTGCTGCAATATGAAGGTAGTTTGGGGGGGGGGGGGGGTTGGCCAAACCGCAAGCGCGAAACAGCGTACATTCTTTTTCTGCAGTGAAAAGATTTTATTATGGTTCTGAAATGCGTTGCCAATCCCCTATTGACAAGCTAATAATTGCTCCATTGTAGCAGTAATGATTTTCTCCTCCATGCCAGCATCTGAGACGCCGAAGAAAATTGGGCTACTAGGAACACCTCTCCGCACTTGGCTGCCAAGTAACTAAATGTCAGAATCTGCCTTTATAGTAACAACTTTATTTGGCCGCCACCCCCTCCCCCTCCATCCCCCGTATTCTACAATTGTGGGAATTATTTCGAATCATTTTAGTCATCTAAAATCTATTTTTCCTCTCCTTGTATGTAAGGCTTACCGATCGATTTCCTATGTAGGCTGAAATCCATTGTGTGTAGGCAAATGTGCATTTCTGTCCATCCAATCCTGAGATTTATACTGCTCCGCCACCTCACCACGGCCCTGTCTTGGCAGGGCAGGGGACATGATTTTTCTCTGCTGCGGTGCACTAAAACTTACAGGTTTTGTCCCTCCCCCAGCCCTGTAATTGGACAGTAAAGGAGAAGCAGCAGACTGGGGAACTCATCTATAGTGCCTTGAAAAAGTATTCACACCCCTTGTAATTTTCCACATTTTGGCATGTTACAACCAAAAACGTAAATGTATTTTATTGGGATTTTATGTGATAGACCAACAAAAAGTGGCACATTGTGAAGTGGAAGGAAAATGATAAATGGTTTTCAACATCTTTTACAAATAAATATGTGAAAAGTGTGGGGTGCATTTGTATTCAGCCCCCTTTTACTCTGATACTCCTAACTAAAATCTAGTGGAACCAATTGCCTTTAGAAGTCACCTAATTAGTAAAAAGAGTCCACCTCTGTGTAATTTAATCTCAGTATAAATACAGCTGTTCTGTGAAGCCCTCAGAGGTTTGTTAGAGAATCTTAATAAACAAACAGCATCATGAAGACCAAGGAACACACCAGACAGGTCAGGGATAAAGTTGTGGAGAAGTAAAAAGCAGGGTTAGGTTATAAAAAAAGAAATGAAAAGATAGAAGAAATGACACTTTGCTACAATGTAAAGTAGTGAGTGTACAGCTTGTATAACAGTGTAAATTTGCTGTCCCCTCAAAATAACTCAACACACAGCCATTAATGTCTAAACCGCTGGCAACAAAAGTGAGTACACCCCTAAGTGAAAATGTCCAAATTGGGCCCATAGTGTCAATATTTTCTGTGGCCACCATTATTTTCCAGCACTGCCTTAACCCTCTTGGGCATGGAGTTCACCAGAGCTTCACAGGTTGTCACTGGAGTCCTCTTCCCCTCCTCCATGATGACATCACAGAGCTGGTGGATGTTGGAGACCTTGCGCTCCTCCACCTTCCATTTGAGGATGTCCCACAGATGATCAATAGGGTTTAGGTCTGGAGACATGCTTGGCCAGTCCATCACCTTTACCCTCAGCTTCTTTATCAAGGCAGTGGTCATCTTGGAGGTATGTTTGGGGTCGTTATCATGTTGGAATACTGCCCTGCGGCCCAGTCTCTGAAGGGAGGGGATCATGCTCTGCTTCAGTATGTCACAGTACATGTTGGCATTCATGGTTCCCTCAATGATCTGTAGCTCCCCAGTGCCGGCAGCACTCATGCAGCCCCAGACCATGACACTCCCACCACCATGCTTGACTGTAGACAAGACACACTTGTCTTTGTCCTCCTCACCTGGTTGCCCCCACACACGCTTGTCACCATCTGAACCAAATAAGTTTATCTTGGTCTCATCAGACCACAGGACATGGTTCCAGTAATTTATGTCCTTAGTCTGCTTGTCTTCAGCAAACAATTTGTGGGCTTTCTTGTGCATCATCTTTAGAAGAGGCTTCCTTCTGGGACGACAGCCATGCAGACCAATTTGATGCAGTGTGCGGCGTATGGTCTGAGCACTGACAGGCTGACCCCCCACCCCTTCAACCTCTGCAGCAATGCTGGCAGCACTCATACGTCTATTTCCCAAAAGACAACCTCTGGATATGACGCTGAGCACGTGACCTCAACTTCTTTGGTGGACCATGGCGAGGCCTGTTCTGAGTGGAACCTGTCCTGTTATACCGCTGTATGGTCTTGGCCACCGTGCTGCAGCTCAGTTTTAGGGTCTTGGCAATGTTCTTTTAGTCTAGGCCATCTTTATGTAGAGCAACAATTCTTTTTTCCAGATCCTAAGAGAGATCCTAAGAGAGTTCTCTGCCATGAGGTGCCCTGTTGAACTTCCAGTGAGCAGTATGAGAGAGTGAGAGCGATAACACCAAATTTAACACACCTGCTCCTCATTCACACCTGAGACCTTGTAAAACTAATGAGTCACATGACACCAGGGAGGGAAAATGGCTAATTAGGCCCAATTTGGACATTTTTCCTTTTAGGGGTGTACTCACTTTTGTTGCCAGCGGTTTAGACATTAATGGCTGTGTGTTGAGATATTTTGAGGGGACAGCAAATTTACACCTAAAGCGGGACTTAAAGCGGGACTTCCCCTTTTGGGTGTAGCTCTGCTTTAAGACTGACTGAGGAAACGTGGAAGAAACAGGGAGGGACGAGTAAGCATATAGTACCTGCAAAAAAAAACTGATTAATGTATGGGCTCGTTAAGGCTGACTGACAGAATGTGGAAGAAATGGGGAGGGTCTAGTGAGAACTGAACTGACTAGCACTAAAAAGGAGGGGAGATAGAGAGATAACAAATCACTTAATTAATCATGTGGGAGCGGGTGCCTGTCAAAACCATGTGCCTACCCCCCCCCCTCCCCAAATAAAAGTGCCATTTGGGAAAGAGGAGGGGGGAGGCCTTAAAGTGGAACTTCCCCTTTTTTGGGAATAGTTAGGTAGGAATAGATGGGATGGAAATTTCCAAATTATAATTTATGGATTCCATTTTTTTACAAAATGTTCAGAAGGCTCTTGCCTTCTTTCATGCTGTCCTTGGAATTATCATTACCTGTGTTACAGGTACAGATCCCTCTTCAATAATGTTTACAGTTCCTTTCTCTAGATCCATGCAGTCCACAATGGTGAATTTATAGTCATTCTTTCGTATCTCATCAAGAAGGATTCTATCAACCTGAAAACGAAGATGAAGATTTGAAATTTACAAGCCAAGGCAGGCAAGCATTTTATACTGAGAGTTAAACTCAACAGTTTTGCTCTTTTCTTTTTAAGAGTCCAGAGTTATTAAAAATAATGTAAAAATTACTTTAAAAAAAAGAGAGAGAGAGACAGAGAGAGAAAATGGGGACCATTTTTCAGGACAAAAACAGGTCCGGGTTTTGTAGTGACCTTGCCCTTTGCAGTTGTGTTACTAATACATTTAGAATAACCAGCCTGAGCACAGGGCCGTCTTTAAGGCAGGGCAAAAGGGGCAGCTTTCCTGGGCCCTGTCATTGTTGTGGGGCCCAAAGCAGCTGCCTCATACTTGCCAACTTTCCCAGTTTAAATTCCCTCGTCCCTTGAGGTTTTTGTCTCATGCTGTGTCCTAATATCTCAGCGTGAAGTTCTGTTATTAATGCTGCCCAGCTCTGCCTTGTTGTTGTGTACAGATGACTCACCTGCAGACCCTGTGTTTACATGTAAATACCGGCATTGATATGTAAATAGTGGCAGGCCGGCAGCATTCTATGTAAACAGAGGTGGTGTTCATATGTATATCATGCCCCCGTGAGGTCATATCCACCATCACCTATACTGAATGCTACCCACTGGGGAGATAAAGGGGCATGCTTGAAAGTTCTGCCCACAACTGTGGTCATTAAGCCTACCATCAGCCTGTTCTGCAAAGGTAAGCAAATTAGTGGGGGGGAGGGTAGTGTGTGGTGTGCAGAGGTAGGCAGAGAAGAAATTACAGTTTGGGGTGCACAGGTGAGCAAGGTCCAGTCCATGGTGTGCAGCCAGTGAGGAGTTGATGTGCTGTAACCTCTAGCAACCAATCAGTAAGCAGTAATGATGTGCAGTAACCAATCAGTGAGCAGTATTGATGTACAGTAATCACTAGCAACCAATCAACAAGCAGAAATCATATGCTGTAACCTCTAGTAACTAATCAGTGAGCCGAAATGTTTGCTGTAAACTCTAGTAACCAGTCAGTGAGCGGTAATTATACACTGTAACCTCTGGCAACCAATCACAATCACTGTCTGATCTGATTCAGTAAACTGATTTTGAGCCTAGCTGCTATTTATTGTATGTCTCGGAGCATGTTAACGCATGACATGGTAGGAATCTATTTAATCGACGCAATATCATCTTATATATTTTACCCAAAATTCGGGATTAGAGGGTTTGATGAATGAAATGCATTATCGTGTATTGCAATAATAATTCTGCACTGGACCTCCTGTGTAACTTTAAACTGGTAGCCTCTAAAGTTTTACCCATGGATAATTTAAAAACACCATTTTTTTCTCCAGGGCCTTTGATAAAAAAAATATGGTGTTTGGCGGTTCTAAGTAATTTTTATGCAAATGTTAATTTTTGCTTTTTTCATCTGCCCACACTGGGCTAGATAGGTGATCCTCTGCACCCAATCCCCCATATTACTGAGCCCAAGCAATTCAATACTTTTCCCCAACTTCAAATTTAGCAGGTGGTTAAGGTTAGATAGGCTGCCTCAAAAACACATGAGGAGGCCCCAGCATTTTCAAAAGAATCACAAGCACCTTGGACAGTGGCGCCAGTGGTAGAGCACTGGGCTCGTAAGTGAGAAGTCGCTAGTTCGAATCCCAGGACCGGTGTGTGCTTAGAATGTGGGAGAAGTGTAATTCGGATTACCTAGAATGCAGGCTCAAAAAAATTAGCAAGGGAGCTGGCTGGTACATGTGGCAATCAAAGGAGACCCCGAGGGAATTAAATGTATCCCTTAAGTGCTGGAGCGAGTTGTTGGGGCCATGAGGCACTGGGCGTGTATAGCTATGCGCTGGAGAAAGCGGAATGTGGAGGGCAATTGAATAGGAAACACAGTTCAGCAAGCATTGTGGGTTTGGTGCAGGCAAGGTTGGGTTGCCCCATAGAAAGAGGGAGGAGGTTGACATGTGAAGCATAGTAACATGGAGCTGCTGAACAGGGGTCTATAGTTCCAAAGAAGTGTGGCAAAGGGAGATGGGAATATTAAAAAGATGTACTACTAAATAATAAGCCTACACTACAGCCCTTTTTGTAACCACCTCCACATGACGATTCAACACCAACCACCTCTTCTGACCGCCCCCCTCCTCTCTCCTCAACCCTGTTTTGGTGTTTTCCAAAGCATCTCCCTACTCCCAATTACTTTCTCTCAGAGTGCCCGTACTTAACCTTTTTCTATGTTTTCACAAGCACTTTGCCCCTCCTCCTGCCCTTTTTGCCCCACATCCACCCGTGATGTTTCTCCCTGTACTGTTATCCTCCTTTTCAAGGCTCCCCAACAATCCTGACTCCATCTCCACTTTTTATCAGTCACTTCCCCCATCTATACTTCACCTCCCCTTACCCAACTCATATCTCCCATTTTATCTGGCCCACATAGGCAATCCTTGGTACACAATTAAGTCAATACCTTCTCCCCCCACCTGAAATCCAGCATGCCACAACAGGGATTTGAACTCACAACCTCACAATAACACATCAGGCGCTTTACCCATTGCACCACCACTGGAGGTGATTGCAAAGGCCTATAAAAAACAGGGCCATATCAGACATGGTAACTGTCTACTCTATACCAAGGGATTTATATACACCCTAAATCTCTCCATAAAGAAGAGAAGAGCCACAGCCATATGCTCTACTGCAGGAAGACGGCAACAGTGGTCAATCCACTGTGTGGTCCTTGTTAGTAAATAGGTGAGTATCCCTGCCTGTCACGCAGGAGACCAGGGTTCGATTCCTAGACTGAGAGATGAGTTTTCATTTTCGACACACACTACGAGCTATGCTTAACTCAATTCCTTTAAATGGTCTTTTAGGAGGGGCCTTATTGGTCTGGAAATTAATCTTCTGGTGACCCCGCTCAAAACACCAAGTCTAAAGGGTTTCTGTCCAGTGTAAAATTTGATACTACAGAAGGAGGACAGAGATTCTTTAAAGCATGTGCGCAATTTTACGCTTGGGTATTCTTTTCTCCCATTTCCTCTCATCTTCAAATCTCTCAACCTGCTCCCTCTCTACCCTTGCACGGTCATTGGCACTGTCCCATGTTTGGCCACAAAGACCTTGGTATGGCAGAGTCTAAGTTTCTGCCCCATCATTGGTCAAGTCTGGATGTAAAAGTGCTGCCAGATGGTCTAGGGAAAATTTAGTAGACTAGTAGGTCCTATGAGATGAAAAGGGACACATCCCTACTCCCCCCAACCCCTTTTTGGTGTTGCCGTACCCACCCAGGCTTTACCTCCACCCTCCCCCCCTTTCTGAACCCCTTATCTGTGTTACCCCAACTACCTCCTCTTCTCCCCCCACTCTTGCTGAACCCTATTCCAGTGTTCCCCCACCCACTGCACTGCTCTTCTCCCCAAACCCTTTCTTGGTGTTTTCCTACCCACGCTGAGCAGATTTGACCTCTTCTGGTCTCTGCAGGTCGTTCCTAAGTCACCTTTCACATAGGCATTGCACTGCGGTAATTGTAGCACATTTTTAATGGTCCTGTCAAAACCTGGCAATGGCTGCCAGGACCTGGATCACCTGCTGGTGGTACTGTGTTTACCAGCATGGGAGTTTGTACAGTATTTCCGGTGTCCACCAGCGAGTGTCTCCCAGCAGCCAGCAGATTCCAGTAATCTATCTCCAGGTGCTGGCTGCTGGGAGGGTATTTAGTCCCTCACTACCATTACACTTCACTTCAGTGTTTTGCTTTGCTAGCCAGATACTGCTTGACATTTATCCTGCTCTTGATCTTGCTCTTGTCCTGCATCCCCTTGTTCCTGATCCCAGTCCTGGTTCCCCACCTTCTCCTTGTGTCTGTGGTATTACCCTGTTTATCCGTGGTCCCCATTTTTGTACCTATTGTATATAGTCAGTTTCTTAGTTAGGCTTTCTGTTAGTTAGGTTGCTAGTTTGGTATTTTGATTATATAGTTTTGGTTCACTTGTATCTTCACAATTGCTGTGTTTCCCGTTTGCTGGTATTTGGATGGATTTTGGTTTCACTGTCTGGTCTCAGTTTCCTAAGTGTAGCAACGCAAATATGGCCATCCCTGCTGCTGATTCCTGACAATGGCTGGGGGATAGCCCCAAACACATTGTCGTGGGCTTGAGGCTTTCCATCATGACGCAGGAAAAAAGTAGGAGATGTCTCAATCCGTAAGCAATACTGCCTACTAACATGCCCTACAGAAGTGAGTGAGGCCACACCGTAACTGAACTGCAACCATGTTTAATGGATGCAGTTGCAGTTCAGTGGAGAGGAATCTCGTTGTGAGACTTGGGGGAGCCAGCATATCACCTCCTTATCGTCTGCTAACCGTGAGCCATCCACTGCTGACAAAGTGATTTTACCGCCTAACGTGAGTTAGCATCATTACCCATGTGAATGAGGAATAAGTGTGGTGGGTTGATTGATTCTGCTTGTTGCAGGGAGGAGGCTTTAGTAAGCAGAACAAGAGGGTCAGCTCTCTGGGTTATAAATATTTATCTGAACCAACCAATCCTTGAGTAGCTACGCTCAAAGGTATGGCTTGGGGAGATGATAAATGCTAGGGAGCACCTTCCAGAACACTAAAGGAAGGCTTGTGTGAACAGTTTCTGTCCAAGCCTGGACTCAGAAGGAGCCATGTTACCGGGACTGGAGCCACCTGCTGGTGGCATTGTTGTTTCGGGAGCCGAAGGGCGCAGTTTTGGTGGCCACCAGCAGATGTCTCCCAGCAGCGAGCCTATTCCAGTTATGCCCCGTACACACGGCCGGATTTTCCGATGGAAAATGTCCGATCGAAGCGTGTTGTCGGAAATTCCGACCGTGTGTGGGCTCCATCGGACATTTTCCATCGGATTTTCCGACACACAAAGTTGGAGAGCAGGAGATAAAATTTTCCGACAACAAAATCCGTTGTCGGAAATTCCGATCGTGTGTACACAAATCCAACGCACAAAGTGCCACGCATGCTCAGAATAAATAAAGAGATCAAAGCTATTGGCCACTGCCCCGTTTATAGTCCAGACGTACATGTTTTACGTCACCGCGTTCAGAATGATCGGATTTTCTGACAACTTTGTGTGACCGTGTGTATGCAAGACAAGTTTGAGCCAACATCCGTTGGAAAAAATCCTAGGATTTTGTTGTCGGAATGTCCAAACAAAGTCCGACCGTGTGTACGCCCTATTAGGCTCAACCTGATACTGAAAAATATGTAAAAAACATATGCGCTACTAAAGGTAAAATGGTATACTATAGTGGAAAGTGAATAATCTAATATAAATAAAAACATGTTTTAATAGGTGAAAGCATGAAGTGCTGCAACCATTCAATAAAAGTAAAATAAAATAGAGTGGGAATGGTGTGCTTATTCCATTTATCCTTATAATATTTAGACCTTACAAGAAGTAAACAAACAAACAGACAAAATGCAGAGTCCTTGTATATAAAGTGTCCAATCAACATAAAAGTCCAAAAAAAAAAAACATGCACTCCATGCAAGAAATAATCAGGTGAATAGAGGATTCTGCATTTTGTCTGTTTGTTTACTTCTTGTATGGTCTAAACATTATAAGGATAATTGGAATAAGCGCAGTAGTGCACCATTCCCACTCTATTTTATCAACCTGATACTGGCTGCTGGGTAGGTATTTAGTCCCTCCCTTAATAAAGATAAGTGCTTCAGTGTTCTACCTGTGAGTCGTGTCCCTGCCTGATCCTGCTCCTTGTTTCCTGTGACCTGCTTCCAGTACCCTGTACCTGGCACCTAGCATCCAGTATCCTATTCCCTACATCCAGTAACCTGTATCCTGCTCTGCTCCCCTTATTCCCAGTCCTGATTCTCCCCTGTTCATGTGAGCTCCCTCCATTTTGTACACAGTGTTTGTTTATTTTTTTTTTAACAGAAAATTTGTACAAAAAGTGTTTATTAGTTGGGGTGTTCTAGATTTCCTGCAATATAATGTTAATTTTTCAATTTAACATTTTTTATGTTTTTTTGTTGAAAGGATGTTATTCATGTTAATCAACTTTATTTAATCATACTTGCTCTGGATCCTGATTCCTTAACGTGTAGTCCACTGATCTGGTCATCCCTGCTGGATACCTGCTTATGGTACTTCTTACACATGTGCCGAGGGCCCAAGGAAATAAGCTCAAGATGGAGGGCATACCTGAGGGGAACTGGGCTGAAGAATGCTCCCTGAGGAGCTACGCTAAGAGGTTTGGCTTGGGGAGATAATAAATGTTTGGTAGCACTTTTTTCAGAACTCTTCTTCCTTGGGGGTTCTTCTTGAAGGAGGCCTGTGTAAAAAATTGCTGTTAGAACCTGGCCTTAGCAGAAACCATCTGCTGAGGGTCCAAGGAACTAAGCTAAAGCTGGAGTGCATACCTAAAGGGAACTGGACTCAAGAGAGATCATTGAGGAGCTAAGCTCAGAGGTATGACTTCACGAGATGATAAATGGTTGGGAGCACCTTTTTTGGACTTGTTCTGCCATGAGGCTTTTCCCTTAGAGGAGACTTGTGTGTCAAAGCCTAGATTTAGCAGTAGCTATGTGCTGAGAGCCCAAGGAACTAAGCTGAAGATGGAGAACATACGTGAAGGGAACTGGGCTAAAGAATACTCCCTAAGGGAAGTTTGGCTTCGGGAAATGATAAATGTTTGGGAACACCTCCCTAGGACTTGTCCCATAAGGCTTCTCTCTTGGAAGAGGCCTGTGTGAAGAAATGCTCTCAAACCCTATCTTATGCAGGAGCCATGTGCTGAGAGCCCAAGGAACTAAGCTGAAGATGGAGTGCCTACCTAAAGGGAGCTGGGTTGAAGCTTAAGAGAGCTTCTTGAGGGACTAAGCTCAGAGGTATGGTTTCAGGTGATGATAAATGTTTGAGAGCACCTTTCTAGGACTTTTAGTCCTATAAGGCTTCTCTCTTGGAGGAGGTCTGTGTGAAGAAATGTTGTCAAACCTTGGCCTGTGCAGGAGCCATGTGCTGATAGCCCAGGGAACTAAGCTGAAGATGGAGTGCATACCTGAAGGTAACTGGGCTGAAGAGAGGATATTAATGCTGATGAGTGTCGCAGAGCAGATGAGTAAACTCTGCCATCTGGACATTGTAAGAAATATCCATTGCCCAAAAGGTTTGATCTTTTTGTGAGCTTACAGAGGGATAGAAGTCATTTTTTAGAAGCGAGGAACTGCTCTCAAAGGGTCACAGATGGTTGCCCCCCCGTATCAACATCTATTTTTGGAGGTCACTCTAATAGAACCTAATGCTGATTTATTATATCAGTCCTTTTTGTGCTTTTTGGGTTATTTGATTGATTTGATAAGATTTATTGTCATTGCAAATAAAATCCACAACAAAATAACAAAATACGGCTTCTATAAACCTCCTCACCTATTTTAATACTTCAATTAATGGTAAAAAGACCCAAGTGACGGAAGCATGAGGTTGGTCCATGAGCTGTTGGCTCCAGATACAAGGCAGGTAGCAATGGAAAACCCAATTATTTATTTTTTTAAATTCATTGCAGTTAAAAGAAGCATTCCTGGTGCCAATATAGCAGCATACTGTTGCTGTCATAGATTGGTGCCAAGAAAGTAAAATTATGGTAAATATTTGTTACAATTTTCTATTATCCTGTCACCAACATGGCAGCATACATAGTATGCTGCTATGGACTGGGACCAGGAAAGAAAATTTACGGTAAATATTTGATACAATTTTCTATTTTTGTATTTCTCATTTTAGGCACCTTTTTAAAACAACCAAAAACCTCCATAATTTTGCCTTCCTCAAAGTGGCAAAATGCCGTGATTTTAATTGAAATGTTAGTGGAATGCAACATTTCAATTTTGTTCCTGCCTAGTAGCGCTCTAATAACTCTGTATCTCTAACTGTAATATTTTACTCTAAATATAATGTTGGAAATTATTTGCCAGTCAGCCTGCGAAATTATTTATGGCTTAGACTTGACACCTACCAATGATGGTCTAAAAATGTGACAGTGTTTTTGTACAGTACCTTTGCTGGAAATTTTGGAAAGCTAAGGTCTGGTACCAATTGTGTCCTATGTGTCTGTGTCTTTTTTCCCAATGAACGGACAGCAATAGGACCCACCTGTATATAAGGAAACAAGAAAACTGTTAGTAAGTGGACATGTAAATAGAACATTTACTGAACTGTATTAAGTTGTTAAAGTTAAACTCCAAGCAGATATAAAAGACACAAATTAATTCAGGCATTAAAAGGACTATGGTATGTTAATTTAGGTAGAAATGACTCAAAGGTGCAGCACCTGTTTTGTGAACAGAGAAAACTGTGTTTTACGTTTTCCCTGGATTTGGTAGCCCTGGATCAGGGTCTGGAGTTTGAAGGCTCTGAAGTGCCTTGGGTGGGAAGGAACCTTCAATCCTGTGCCTGGATTTTGCGAGACACCAGCAGCCTGTATGAGTGCACAGGTTTGAAGGGTCATTAAAAGCCTGGTCAGAGCTACATCAGTTGCTGCCATTTGGTGAAAGAGTCTCTGTGTGGAGATAGCGGTATGCTCCAGCTAGGAGGGGTGACCTACTCAGGAGACGAGTCCCAATGTTGGGGGGACTTCTTGCCCGTAGGACTGGGAAAGTCAGGACAGCTGTGCAGGTCCAGAGAGAAAGAGAAAGCTGAGGTGACTAGCGCATCCACAGTGGGGGCTGGTGGGAGTCTGAGAAGTGTAAAAGACCCCCGCGTGCTGGGCCAACCCTATCAGGAGGCCAGGAGTTGGGCCTGTAGAGTGAGGTGTTGAAACCAAGGCTGTGTGAGCCTTAAGAATCCATGGTCTGGAAGACCAAAGAGCAGAGGTGCTGCTGACAAAGGAGCCAGATGGCTTGACATTTTTCCAGTGGTGAAGTTAAAAACCCAGCATTTGAATCTTGGATGATAGTTGAATTTTGTTTAATAAAAGTAGGCTGCCATGCCCGTAAAACACAGTTCAGGCTGTCGTGGACTTTGTTAAAAAATGCATCTAAACTTGAGCGAACAACCCCCTATAGCAAGGGGTGTCTTTATAGAAAAATTCCAAGAATCAAAAATATGTAGCAGACTTCACAATATATTTTTAAAGGTGGTTGTTTAGAGAAAACTTTAGTGTATCCCCAACAAATCAAATAGGATAAAAAATATAAAGTATAGGAAAAAAATTATTTTGAAATTTCTAGCTGAAGCCATTACCACTTTGGTTAAATGAAAAATATTCTAGCTCAGCCAAGCCACACTACAAAAAAAACCTCTTGAATCAACAGGAGCAAAAAAATTCTGAGTGTGTTTACATTGGATCGGTATAAAGGTGCCTCTTGAGGATGCTGAAGTATACTGAATTTATATATATGTGTGAATTAGAAGAACTTCTAGAAAATCACGAGAAAAGCAAATGTCATTGTATCCAAATTAAAGAGAGACTTTACTCTAATGGTGCAATAAATGAACTAATGGAATCTTTCAAATACAAACAAGAACAGAATGTCTCCTGTAGACTAGTCAAAAATGATTACAGTAACCACATTGGTAATGATCTCCTGAAGACGTTGCAGAAAATCAATCTTCCCCCTGTGGTACAGTGTCAATTTTATAATGGCTTAACAGACAGTCTTGGAGGATGATGTGATGTGTGATGACAGGCTGTTGGCGGTAAATCCGACCGTGTGTGCGCTCCATCGGACAATTGTTGTCGGACTTTCCGCCAACGAATGTTGGCTAGCGGGTTTTCAGATTTTCCGCGGACAAATGTCTGTTGTCGGATTTTCCGAGCGTGTGTACACAAGTCCGTGGGACAAAAGTCCAAAGTACAAACACGCATGCTCAGAAGCAGAAGCGGTCGGTCTTGTAAACTAGCGTTCATAATGGAGAATTAACATTCGTGACGTGGCAAATTATGAAATCTGGAAATGCAGCGCACAATTCTCTTCTTCTTTAATGGGATAATAATGAAGCTGCTTTGCTGGTGATACTGATGGAGTTATTGCAAACAAATTTTCAAAGGCTTTTTTTTTTCTAGTGAAATCAAGAATAATATTATTATGCTTTTTTTTTTTATGCAAGTTACCACAACACCATTATCCCGTAGTTTTTAAGATCAAAGATACAACTATGTTGGTGTCCCCTGCCAATTTTGCATTGTATTTTTTTAAATGTAACTGCCTACTTCCAAACTGTCATTTGAAGTAAAACACATAGCCAAGTATTATTCTCCACGTTTTTTTTTTATTGTGCATTAAAAAAAAGAAATCAAATAAAATTAGACATGCTATCTGCCAATAGAACTTAACCAAAAATTGCATTCTATGCATCCAAAAATATAGAAAATATACCAAATCAAATCATTATTATTCAACCAAAAAATAATGTCAAAGCAACAACCCCCAGGCCAATAATAAATAACACGTTATCTCCTCCGATTCTGCAACATGGCTGGTTGACGAACGGCCGTTCAGAAACAAACTGAAAAGTGCGAAATGAAAAGTGTGAAATGAAAAGCGCGAATCAACACTCACCAAACTTCTACTAACACGAAATTAGCAGAAGGAACCCAAAGGGTGGTGCTAAAGAGCTGAAAAACAACGTAGTACGTCACTATGTTCGTAATTGTTGGCCAACAATTGCGTGGCTGTGTGTATGCAAGACAAGTTTGGGCCAACGCCCTTCGGACAAAATTCCGCGGCCAACAATCCGATCGTGTGTACGAGGCTTTAGACTTGCCTCTTCGCTGGCTCCCTGTTATTAACCTCAACTACATGTTCCTGACCACGGCTTGTCTTCTCTGATTCTTGGTGTGTCCTTATCTAGTTCCTGACCACAGCTCTCTGTTGATCCTTAGTGTGACCTCTGCTAGTTCCTGAACACAATTTTTCTCTGCTGGTGCTTGTTGTGACCTGAGCTACTGAGCTACTTTCTGACTGCTGGGGTGACTGGCTAGTTCCTGACAGCGGCTTGTCTCTGCTGATTATTGGTGTGACCTTATCTAGTTCTTGACCTTGGTTTGTTCCTGATGATTCGTGGGGTGACCTCAGCCAGTAAGCTTCCTGGACTAGGCTCCAAGCACCTCTAACACTCTGTGCCTTCTCATTCCCTGTGCTCTACTCCAGGGCTGACTGGACCAGAGGTGTAAGGGAAGCCCTCTTGTCATCTCGTCCTATAACCAGGTAACCAGATAGTTTGACAAAAGTCCCACAATGTTAGGTTCAGTAGAACATCTGAAGGCTTATTCACAAGGCCAAGCATATAGCACAGTATCCCACAGTGATAGTTGTGCAAAATGAAACTTTTGAGGACTTTTGAGAACTTGTCCTCAAAAGTTGCATTTGGCACAACTAACACTGTGGGATGATTGCTCTGCTTATACAAGTTATATGTGATATATACTCGATCTTGTGAATTAGGACAAATCTACAGAAGTTCTACTATACATTGCTGCCATAGTGGAACCTTTGCCATACACTTTGCTTTTGCTAATAAGAGTTATATGTCTTTGACTTATATGACATCACCCTCCAAGACTGTGTGTTAGGCAATTATATTGTTGAAACTAAACCCCAGTAGTGCCAATTGTTCTTTTCCTGCAATATCTACAGGAGGTCATGACCTATGTGGTTACTCTAATTATTTTTGACTAGTCTGTATGAGAACCTGTTTGTATTTGAAACATTGTATTAGTTCATTTATTACACAATAATGCCCCGTACACACGGTCGGACTTTGTTCGGACATTCCGACAACAAAATCCTAGGATTTTTTCCGACGGATGTTGGCTCAAACTTGTCTTGCATACACACGGTCACACAAAGTTGTCGGAAAATCCGATCATTCTGAACGCAGTGACGTAAAACACGTACGTCGGGACTATAAACGGGGCAGTGGCCAATAGCTTTCATCTCTTTATTTATTCTGAGCATGCGTGGCACTTTGTGCGTCGGATTTGTATACACACGATCGGAATTTCCGACAACGGATTTTGTTGTCGGAAAGTTTTATAGCCTGCTCTCAAACTTTGTGTGTCGGAAAATCCGATGGAAAATGTCCGATGGAGCCCACACACGGTCGGAATTTCCGACAACACGCTCCGATCGGACATTTTCCATCGGAAAATCCGACCGTGTGTACGGGGCATAAGAGTAAAGACTCTATAATTTGTATGGCGTTGGCTTTTCTTATGATCTTCTGGAAGTTCTTCCAAGGTTCATATAAAGATTGAATATTCATCTGCATCCTCAAGAGGCACCTTGATACGGATTTAATGTAAACACACTAGGACCATTTTTTTTGCTTCTGTTAATAGAAGAAAATTTGGGGAAAGTGGTCTAATGGCTACACCTACACACTTCTAGATAAAGATTTTTTGTATTTTCTTTGAATTTTTGGAGCTTATGGAGCTCCAATCTTTTTTTCCAAATATTCACATTAAAAACAAATGAATACAGCCCCATTAAGGACATCATGGGGAAAATACTGTGCCATGGCCACTGGATGAAGATGAGGAGCATACTTATTTCCTATGATAGTCATCATCTAGTGGCCATCATGCAATATAATTTGTATACAATGACGTTGGCTTTTCTTATGATCTTTTAGAAGTTCTTTCAAGGCACATAGAGAGATTGAATATTCATCTGCATCCTCAAGAGGCACCTTGATACTGATCCATGTAAACAACTAGGCATGTGCAATTCGTTTCGTTCCGAATTCGTTTTTTAACGAATTTCGACAAATTCGTTAATTCGGGAATATCCGAAATAACGAAAACCCGTTTAACGAATTTTTTCCGAATATTCGTAAATTCGATAAAATTGGACATTCGTAAATTCGGGCATTCGAACATTCGTACATTCGCAATTTACATTCGTACATTCGTACATTCGTACATTCGTGCATTCGTACATTAGTAAATTAGTGAATTCATAAATTTGTAAATTCGAAAATTCGGAAATCTGAAATAATAGTTAACTAATAATAACTTAACTATTAGTAATTACTAGTAACTTTTAATTTTTGGTATTGTAATTTCCTTTTAAATTTGGCTGTTAGTGAACGTAACACGTACAAATTTATCCGAAGTTATGAATGATCCGAAAAAACGGAAGGGAACGTAATGAATTAATAATAATAAATAACAATAATAATAATAACAACGTTTTATTATTATTATTGATTATTAATTTGTTCCGTTCCATTTGTTTAGATGCAGCATTCGTTTTGGATAATTCGTAACTTCGGTTAAATTTGTATTTGTTACGTTCACTGACAGTCAAGTTTGAAAGGAAAATACAATACTTATAATTTAATAGTTAGTTACTATTTCAGATTTTTGAATTTTCGGGTTTTTGGATTTTCAAACTTCGAATTTACAAATTTCCGAATTTTCTAATTTACAAATGTACGATTTTACGAATGTATGAATTTACGAATGTACAAATGTAAAAATGTACGAATGAACGAATGTACGAATGAACGAATGTTCGAATTACGAATGAACGAATGTACGAATGAGCGCATTTACGAATTTACGAATGAACGAATTTACAAATCGCGATCATAACGAATGACCCGAAAAACGAAAAAAATAATAAACTAATGAAACGAAAACGAAAATAAACTAATTTTTTGGTTGTGCACATGTCTATAAACAACCCTTGGACCATTTTTTTTTTTTGCTTATGTTGCTACAAGAAAATTTTGGAAGCATGACTGGATTTCGTACGATGGCCACCAGAAGATGAGGAGCATACTTAGTTTCTATGCATTGGAGCTTATTTAAGGTCTGACAATTATGTATTGGGGCTGATCTGATGATGATGACTATCATAAGAAATAAGTATGCTCATCATCGTTATCTAGTGGCCATCGCGCTGTATTTTCCCCACAATGTCCTAAATGGGGCTGCATTCAAAATTGTTTTTAAAGTGAATATTTGGGAAAAAAAAGATTAGGGTATCTCCAATAAGTCAGATCAAAAATTCAAAGAAAACACAAAAATAAATCTTTATCTAGAAGTGTGTGGGTGTAGCCATTAGACCACTTTAGGAATTAATCATATAATGTATAAAATCAAGCCATGTCTCTAAAATGTTCTTCTATTAACAGAAGCAAAAAAAATGGTCCATGTGTGTTTACATTGGATCAGTATCAAGGTGCTTCTTGAGGATGTAGATGAATATTCAATCTTTAGATGAACCTTGGAAGAACTTCCAGAAGATCATAAGAAAAGCCAACGTCATACAAATTATAGAGTCTTTACTCTTATTGTGCAATAAATGAACTAATGAATTGTTTCAAATACAAACAGGTACTAAAGTTCTAATACAGATTAGTCAAAAATGATTAGAGTAACCACATAGGTCATGACACATAGGTCAGGAGAAAGAACAATTATCACCACTGCAATGTCAATATTATAACTGCTTAACAAACAGTCTTGGAGGTTGATGTCATATAAGGCAAAGACGTATAACTCTTATTAGCAAAAGCAAAGTGTATGGCAAAAGTCCCACCATGGCAGCAACGTACCACAGAACTTCTGAAGATTTGTCCTTAATCAAAAGTTCAAGCAGATAGCACATAGAACTCTTAAGCCCCGTTCACACCTTAATCGATTTTCTGCTCGAAGCTTGTAGCTCTAAAACCCTCAGCAAGCCAAATCCCATTAATTTCAATGGCTCCTGTTCACATATGAGTGTTCTGTCTCCTCAAGCGAAACGCCTCAAGCTCCAAAAAGTACATGAGGTTCTTTTTGGAAGATTGGAGACTGGTTGGGCCCCACAGACTTCAATGGGAACTCCTGAAAATGTGCAACATGAGCGTTTTACGAGTGTTTTGTCCCTCATTTTCTGCTCAAACAGCAGCTCTCCACCCCTAACCCCCTCCACTTCTCCACCCCTTCTATTGGCTAAACAAAAATGCCTAAAGCTGTAAAATGCTTGTAATACACTTCTAAACACACTCAAAACTCTGAAATAAAAAGCAAGTAAATGCAGCCGTATAAGCAGAGCAAGCATCCTACAATGCATATTTGTCAGACCTCAGATCAGCCCCAATGCATACACTTCAGACCTCAGATCAGCCCCAATGCATGCACTTCAGACCTCAGATCAGCCCCAGTGCATAATTGTCAGAACTTAGATCAGCTCCAATGCTTAATTGTCAGACCTCAGATCAGCCCTAATGCATAATTGTCAGAACTTAGATCGGCTCCAATGCATGCACTTCAGATCTCAGATCAGCCCCAATGCATAATTGTCAGACCTCAGATCAGCCCCAATGCATCCACTTCAGACCTTGGACCAGCCCCAATGCATATTTGTCAGATCTCAGATCAGCCCCAATGCATGCACTTCAGACCTTGGACCAGCCCCAATGCATAATTGTCAGACCTCTGATCCAAACCAATGCATGCATTTCAGACCTCATATCAACCCCAATACATGCATTTCAGATCTCAGATCAAGCCCAATGCATGCACTTCAGACCTTAAATCAGCCCCAATACATAATTGTCGAATCTCAAATCTGCACCAATGCATGCACTTCAGACCTCAGTTCAACCCCAACGCATTAATGTAACACCTCAGATCCACACCAATGCATGCACTTCAGACATTGGATCAACCCCAATGCATGCATTTCAGACCTCAGATCAGCACCAATGCATATTTGTCAGTCCTCAGATCCACACCAATGCATAATTGTCAGACCTCCAATGCATGCACATCAGACCTCAGATCCGCACCAATTCATGCACATCAGACCACAGATCGGCCCCCGCACAGGATACCATCTTACATGTGCAGACTGGCTTGTTCTGCACAGCACACCAATGTCCTCAGTGACCAGCAGGCTGTAACATCAGGGAGGTTGATAGGCCAAGCTTTGCAACTGAGAGTCTTGTGAATTGTCAATTACAGTCAATGGTAGTGGGGGTCCTTGCGAATGGCATCAGGTGCGAGTGTTGCCAAAACCTGATTTAGAGGACATGCTGTTTTTTTTCATAGGGGGGTAGTTTAATTTTGTTTATAATTTGTTGTATTGTATGCTGGGTGTGTCCAGACAGCACGGGCACCTTTCTATTTGATGGATTTAAAAAGAGTAACAGAGTTACTTTTTCAGATTTAGATTGAGAGTGGAGAGGGATTAGAACCCTTGTCTCCTCAATAGGAAATGGAGGACAAAAAAAACAAAAACAGGGTTATAACCCTCCTTTGCTCTTTCCATATTTTTAAAAAGTTTGCCTTTCTACTTTAAGAAGCGAAACGACTTACACCAAACCGCATCTATACATCACTCACAAGATTAATGATCTGAGTAGTGACTTCCAAGTCTGATATATATAATGTTACACTCCTTGGGGACCCCAGTAGTGAAGAGCAGCCTGCCAGTCCAAGGCAGTCCAGCCAGTTTCCTAATGGACACACAATGGATAAAATAATACATTACTTTCAAAATTAATTATATTGTTTGTTTGTTTTGTTTTTTTCAAATAAAAAAGATACTTTCACATCTGTTCACTCCATACTGGCCACATTTCAGATATGGTGCTATTAATTTGCCAATCCCCTCATCATTACTTTCGGCCATAATAAACATATTAGTATTTTATTTTGAAGGGCAAGCCAAGCTTACTTACTCATAAATATAAATATATATATAAAAATAAATATATCTATATATATAGATATATATAAACCTATCTATCTATCTATCTATCTATCTATCTATCTATCTATCTATCTATCTATCTATCTATCTATCTATCTATCTATCTATCTATCTATCTATCTACACACATACATTTTTTTTTGGACGAATATCAAGAAGAGTTTTAAGGACTACTGTAGATAAAAAATGAAAAAAATGTGCAACATTTATTCTACAATTTTATCCGTTTATAATAGCACTAAAATTAAGCAAGGTTATTTACAAATAAAATTTAGGCAATTTTTTTCTTTTTCTTTTTTCTGTTGATCGTGTAATAAAACAATAATATTAATAAATAAAATAATAAAACATCATCGAAAACCGATATATGTGTACTAAAAGTGCAAGAAATGCAAGGCCCACTTATTTTTTTACAGCAGCGCACCCCAGAATAATAATAATACTAATTAGAAAACGGTAAGTGAAAGCTTAAAAGAGGAACCTGTATTCCTGTGCAATCTATGGTCAAAATGCCACACCATTTTTTAAAAATAGTTTTCTTTTTGTTTGTTTGACCAATGCAAGTTTTAGGGGCCTCCTCAAACGGAAGGTGGAGGAGCGCAAGGTCTCTAACATCCACCAGCTCCGTGATGTCGTCATGGAGGAGGGGAAGAGGACTCCAGTGACAACCTATGAAGCTCTGGTGACCTCCATGCCCAAGAGGGTTAAGGCAGTGCTGGAAAATAATGGTGGCCACACAAAATATTGACACTTTGGGCCCAATTTGGACATTTTCACTTAGGGGTGTACTCACTTTTGTTGCCAGTGGTTTAGACATTAATGGCTGTGTGTTGAGTTATTTTGAGGGGACAGAAAATTTACACTGTTATACAAGCTGTACACTCACTGCTTTACATTGTAGCAAAGTGTCATTTCTTCAGTGTTGTCACATGAAAAAATATTATAAAATATTTACAAAAATGTGAGGGGTGTACTCACTTTTGTGAGATACTGTGTATGTACTAAAAGTGCAAAAAATGCAAGACCCACGTATTTTACAGCAGTGCGCCCCAGAATAATACTAATAAAAAAAACGGTAAGTGAAAGCTTAAAAAAAAAAATGATTCCATGGGCAAAAAACCTACAACATTTTTTTTTAAATAGTCTTTTTTTTGCTTGTTTGACCAATGCAAGACTACTGTAGATACAAATTGAAAAAATGTGCAAAATATATTCTATAATATGTCCACGATAAAGTACTGCTAACATTAGGCAAGGTTATTTACAAATGAAATTTAGGTATTTTTTTCTTCATTTTTACGTGTAACAAAATAAACCAGGAATATGTGTACAAAAAGTGCAAAAAATGGAAAGCCCACCTATTTTACAGCAGCCCACCCCAGAATAATAAAAATAATAATAGTAAACGCTAAGTTAAAGCTTAAAACAAAATAAGAAAAAAAAATACAGTTTTGTGAGTTTTAAGGACAACTGTGAAACAAAGTTTTCAAAAAGTGAAAAATTGTGCAAAATGTATTCTAAAATGTGTCCTTTTATCATAACACTAAAATGAAGCAAGGTTATTTATAAATTACATTTAGGCTTTTTTTTTTTTCTTTCTTTTTTTTTTTTTGTTAATTTTTTTTTTAATGTGTAGCAAAAACAAATACCATCAATACATACAAGTATATGTGTACAAAAAAATGCAAGGCCCACCTATTTTACAGCAGCCCACCCCAGAATAATAAAAATAATAATAGTAAACGCTAAGTGAACGGTTAAAACAAAATAAGAAAAAAAAAAAATACAGTTTTGTGAGTTTTAAGGACAACTGTGAAAAAAAGTTTTCAAAAAGTGAAAAATTGTGCAAAATGTATTCTAAAATGTGTCCTTTTATCATAGCACTAAAATGAAGCAAGGTTATTTATAAATTACATTTAGGCATTTTTTTTCTTTTGTTATTTTTTTTTAATGTGTAGCAAAAACAAATACCATCAATACATACAAGTATATGTGTACAAAAAAAAATGCAAGGCCCACCTATTTTACAACAGCCCACCCCAGAATACTAACAATAATAATAGTAAATACTAAGTGAAAGCTTAAAACAAATATAAGAAAAAAAAAATACAGTTTTGTGAGTTTTAAGGACAACTGTGAAAAAAAGTTTTCAAACAGTGAAAAATTGTGTAAAATGTATTCTAAAATTTGTCCTTTTATCATAACACTAAAATGAAGCAAGGTTATTTATAAATTACATTTAGGCATTTTTTTTTGTTATTTTTTTTTAATGTGTAGCAAAAACAAATACCATCAATACATACAAGTATATGTGTACAAAAAAAATGCAAGGCCCACCTATTTTACAGCAGCCCACCCCAGAATACTAAAAATAATAATAGTAAATGCTAAGTGAAAGCTTAAAACAAATATAAGAAAAACAAAATACAGTTTTTTGAGTTTTAAGGACAACTGTGAAAAAAAGTTTTCAAACAGTGAAAAATTGTGTAAAATGTGTCCTTTTATCATAACACTAAAATGAAGCAAGGTTATTTATAAATTACATTTAGGCATTTTTTTTCTTTTTTTTGTTAATTTTTTTTAATGTGTTGCAAAAACAAATACCATCAATACATACAAGTATATGTGTACAATTTATTTGATAAATATATATTTTACAGCAGCCCACCCCAGAATAATAATAATAATATTATTAATAAAAAAAATAAAAAGCTAAAAAATAGAAAGCTTAAAAAATATTAAGAAAAAGAAAACTCTCCTTTACCTGGGCTTTGGTCCTCTTGCTGTAGACTAGACACCAATGATATCACTGGGCCTTACCACGAGATCCTGGGGAAAGCTGAAGATCCCAAATCTTGGGAGATGCTCCAATGTTGCACAGGAGAGCATTTTCCTGGAATTTGGAATCCTCAGCTTGCCAAGAATCTCATGAGAAGGACACCCAACGTATCTTCTTTTTCTTTTTTTTTTCCATGGGTAAGGTGTCACGCATTAATCCACCTTGTACTTTCATGCAAGATACTCTTTGAACACATTCTTGTGAACTCACCTTTTTTAGGAAGTACAAAACCGACAGGATTTGGCCAGAGACCTTGGATCAGACCCTGGACCCTTCTGCTGAGGACAGATTTTTCTTGGAGATGTACAAAGCTGCTAATGAAAATCGATATCTCATTGTCCTCGGTTTCGATTTCTAGTCTACAACAGAAGCAAAACATATTTTTCACATCTTTTTGGTGTTCTTCATCTGAGTATCGTCATAAATATTAATCCTGACTGGATGACATTTTAAAAAACAATTTGCAGCAACGTGCAGTACATATGTTCTGTTCAAACGGGGGGGGGGACACAAATCTTAGGCTCTCCAGGTGGAATGTTTTTCATTCATACAGAATAGAGAGAATCAGGAAAATACCGCATTATGTCTACTAGATGGAGCTAACCATCATGCTGTAAAGAGCTGTATAATAATGGAAATAATAGTAAATAATGATTTAATTATTATTTATGCATTCAATTATTATTTAATTAATAATAATTTAATTGCTTGTAATAATTACATTTATTTTAATAATTTATAATCTATTTATTTAATATTCTATTATTCAAAAAAATGGAGAATGGGGGCGGGTGAGGCATGTTGGTGAATATGTCCACATTATAAAACTGTGATGGTAGGATGTCTAAAGTTGATCCTGTATCAAATGATGATACCCACAAGATATATTGCAAGAAAATGATACATAGTTTAATACAGAGAGATCATAAAACCACATACATGATAAAAGGAATACATTTGGGCTACAATGAGGCATGTTGACATGTTGACGAGGTTTACAGACATGGTTTGAATAATGATTATACATGTACAGGACATGGTAAAGTAGTGTAACACATGGTACAGTAAATAGATGTATGCATCGATAGATGTTAACTCTACGCGTTTCTTGGCTTGAAACCAATCGTCAGGAGTCTGATGCAGTGTAGCTGCATTGAAAGAATAACTATGTGTCATTGAAAGTATGGGGAAAATGGGCACATAAAAATGCAAATTAGTTTAGATATACTCACAAACGATGCATGGGTGAATGATAACCCATACAATGTGGTGCAATGTTGGTCCAGGTTCACTGAATCTCACCCGGGGTTGAGGCAGAGAGCACGCTCCAAGGAGACCATCGGCCCCGACCGACCAGCAGCTACACTGCATCAGACTCCTGACGATTGGTTTCAAGCCAAGAAACGCGTAGAGTTTACATCTATCGATGCATACATCTATTTACTGTACCATGTGTTACACTACTTTACCATGTCCTGTACATGTATAATCATTATTCAAACCATGTCTGTAAACCTCGTATGTCAACATGCCTCATTGTAGCCCAAATGTATTCCTTTTATCATGTATGTGGTTTTATGATCTCTCTGTATTAAACTATGTATCATTTTCTTGCAATATATCTT